>JAOVVI020016434.1:0-10890 GCA_028571085.2 Nepenthes alata
ATATATATAATAAATATTTATAAAAAATATTTATATTAAAATATATATTTTTTAATTTTATAAAATATAAATTTATGTTTCTTAAATTCTAATTCAAGGAGTGAAAAATTGCTTCCATCGCACGAGGTCCCCCTGGTTCCTAGGAAGCGGGAAGCACGAGGTTTTTATTTCGCAAAATAAAATTTTGTATATTTTTTAATATAAATTTTATTAAAAAAATAATTAAAAAAAAAATCTTCTAAGTGCAGTGCTCGCGGAGCAGGTCCCGAAGCAAAGGAAGCAGGGAATAGCGGAAGCAGGCTTCTCCCTCCACTATATAATCTGATATTGTCTTTGTCACGCAAACAAAAAGGGCGGACTCGTCAAAATTGAACTAGACGGTTCTCCAATAGCTGCTCAGCAGAGGCGGGTGGTTCGCAGCTCCATCCACTCCACACGCTCCTTCCATTTGTCCTCCTACTTCTTCTCTCCAAGAGGGTTTGCGTCTTCCATCCGGCGATGATCGGCTCAATGGCTCTCCACTCCACGCCTAAGTTTCTTTACTACTCCAGTGGAGGAGTTCCGAAGCCGAGATCACTCTTCTCGACGACGGATGGAATTCTACTCGTTCACTTTATCGGTATCCGATCGAAATTGAAGCGTATGAGGCGAACAATTGGATTTCCGAGTTCTAGAAGTTTCCGTGGTTTTTCTGTCAACAACAACACTGTTTCGTTGATTAAGGCGATTCTTGATATTGAACGCGTATATAACACTTCCAGTGGATGTAATTCTTGTGAAGACGTCCGGAAACAGGTACAAAACGATTTACGTGGAGCGAGAGAAACAAGTTTCTGATTTCTACTCGTGTGCATTTTTCGTTATGATGAAAGTTCAAGTAATTAGCTGTTTGAAATGGTCTGGTAAGTTACTGTGAGTTTCTTTTGCACATTTTTGATGAGTTTCTGTAGTACTGGGACTGATCTTTAAGGTTCAACGACTTTGACTTCTTCTGGAAGTGCTGAAGTCCTGTGATTATGAGATGATTTTTTTCGTTCATAATTATCTTCTTCCGTTCCGCACTTTTTGTTCCATAATTTGAAGAGCTTTTTGAATGATGTGAACTTAGATTCAGTCATGCAAGATGCACCGTCCAGTGCTGTTTGTACTAGGTTTCAGGAAGACTCGATTTTCACTTTTGATCAAGTTCAGAGCGGATCTGCTGATCATAAATAAACGAGGGTTTCAAAATCTATATGGTGTATCATTTTCGTTCAGCTTGAAAGGCTGCCTCTCATCATTTATGTCTGGTGTGGTTTGTTGGAACCCCACGGTTTGTTTGAATTGCGAGGAATAATCGATAATATACAACAAATTAATAACAATCATAAATAGAAAAAGGACGTTTTGTCCCAAATTATACAAGAATGTTTCGACCCCGTGTAGGATTAGCGAAAGAGGTACAAAAATCAAATATTCAATATACGTAAAGAATATTTATATCTAAATGGTACGAGCAATACGAGCATACAAAATAAAGCAATAATAATAACAAAAGACAATCTTTTTGATGACGAAGGGAAAAACTTTATACCCACGGTAATCGAGAAAAATCCTCTGGTTTTCAACGGCCAGGGAAGAAATGCACTATGAAAATCAACTTATTGATCGGGTGGTAACGATGCGCTAACTTAGCCGACTTATTCCCGTCTTGTAATCCCTAGCAAGAAACTCCTTGGATTTATCTATGGCAACGGAACCAGACACCTTCCGGTATTCAAGTCAATCGTTCCCTTGTACCACTTGAATTGTCAAACACGACCGGATCTCCTTCTTCAACGAACCGACGTCACCAATGAAGGCAGAAGGGTAGAGGTGATGAATCGATAAAGAGAAAGTGGTGAAAATAACCATTAGAATATGAATCACGACAATATAGTTTCGATTTTCTCAATTAAAGCAAGAATAACGAAGTAAGAGAAAAATTTCTCTCAACAGGGGCGCTTCAAAATGCAGTAATTCAGATTAGGAAAATTGAAAATAATGAGTATATTTATAGAGGGCTCAAAAAACGCATTCAAAAAAATCTGCCCGTTGCCACAGCGCTCGAGCGGAAGGAGACGAGCAGCGAGTGAGGGGTTTCTAAAATTTGTGCTCGAGCGCAGATCAAGCGCAGGGCTTTGGGATTTTGGGCTCGAGAGGGGGAGATCTTACGGCGAGCGCGGGTCTTCGGGATTTCGAGCTCAAGCGAGTGGAGAGCTCACAGCAGGCATGGTATTCCTGAAAGCCGGAACGGACAGCTATGGAAATAGGTTGATGTAACACTTCGACGAAATACAACCCGACATCAACACATGATTACATATAGTCACGGAATATGCCAATCATAAAAATGACCCTAACAATAATGAAGAATATATGATTTTCCGTGAAAAATTCACACTTTTAAATAAAAGAAAAAACGATGGGACTATATGCTTGAAATATATTCACTATGCAATATGTGTGATTACAAAAACCTAATAAATACAATACCACAATACATTGTAATAAATGAGCCCGAGTAACAATGATTATAAGACAAAAAAAAGAAATAAGATTGATAAAATGATCTTCTCAATTTCAAGAACAGTGTACCCAAAGTCGGTGAAGAATGGAATTTGATTTAGAACCCAATCGAATATTCGAACATTTATATTTTTCCTTTTCTCTCTTTTTCTATCCCCTTTCTCACCGTACCGACGCACAAAGTCTCAAATATTGTAAAAGTGGTAATTCTAAAATCACGTCAGGCGCATTTATATTAGAAACAGCGCTCAAGCACATGTCGGGCACGTGTCCCATGCAAGCCAACTGTAATCAGTGCACGAACGTCCTTCGAGCGTACATCAGGCGTTGAGCAATTTGAAAATCCCGCTTGTACACCCATCGCGTGCTCCTTAGGTAGCCCTATTCTGAAAATGACGCACATGCGTATAATAGGCTCCTATCACGCGCTATTTTGTATTTTTCTAAAATCAATTCAATACACATTCGTCCTCATGCGTATCATCAAACGACACATCAAATGGGTATAGGACCCATACGGAAGTGACTCCTAACCAAAGAAATTTTCCTTAAAATCTTGTGGGGGCCATTATCATCCCGGTTATAGTTCGATAAATTTTAAGCTTTTCTCTTTATATCACTTTGGTCATCCTGTGCGATCCATTCTCCTTTATCCTGACCTTGTCAAATGTTAGCAATTTCGAGTTAATGACGTTTCTCATCCAGTGATATCTCACATCAATATATACTTCGATTGGGAATGAAATAACACGTTTCTACAAATGTGAATAGTACTTTGATTATTACCAAGCAGCACATATCGCTCTTGCTTTAAACCGAGTTCTTGAATGAACTTCATTCATAGCATGTCCTTGCTTGCCTCCATCATAGCAATGAATTCTGCCTTCGGGGTAAAGAGTAATACATTTTTACAACGTAGATTACCAAGAAAGAGCTCATCCCGCAAATAAAAATAAAGACCTCGAGGTTGATTTCTTAGACTCAACATAGCACACCATATCTACATCGGTGTACCCAATCAGAAGGAGCTTGTTGCTTCTAAAATATGAGCATATCTTGAAAGTTTCTCAGAGATACCTCTTTTTTTTCTTGATAAGTAAATAAATTGTATTAAAATAAAAAATATATAGAGTCTATATTCTATCTACAAGTGTTGTGCCGACTTGTAGGTACGCAGGATTGCCAAATATCATGGAATATATCATAAAACCAAATATCATGGAATATATCATAAAGCCAAATATCTCCAAGTGTTTTTCTTAGACCGCTAGGTATTCCTGAAGTATCATGGAATATATCATAAAACCAAATAAAACGACAGAAGGAAACAAGTTGTCAAATTGCAGGCATCTAGGATTGCCATTTGCAACTATCCAAACCGACCAGATGGCGCTCTTCCAACCAGTCATTTGCATCTGAACCAAATCGGCCAAAATCCACTCCATCATAACCTATACCGTCCAGATCCCTCTCCCCCCGAAAAAACCCATACCGCCCGAAGGCCCATTTCGTCCACACATTCACGCCGACTATTAGTTGATATCTCTGTCCCAGACCAGTTATCCAGGCCTTAGCCAATATATCCAGTACACCAGCGACTCGAAACTCCACGCACTCCCTTTGTAGTCTAGAACAGCAGCGGTCCATTGATCCCTAGCTCGGTCTACGAGATGACCGGAAGTGTTCTCGGAGATACCTCAATATCCACTTCACCGGGGACCAATACTCCTTCCCAGGATTTAAAAGAAAACAACTAATTATTCCAACCGTATAAGCAATATTCGATCTCATACACACCATTACATATATCAAATTGCCCACTGTCGAGGAGTAAGGAACGCTTCTCATACTTGTCTTTTCGTCATCCGTAGAGGGTTATTGTCGTTTGCTCAATTTAAAATAATTAACCAACGGAGTGCTTATCAATTTGGACTTCTTCATATTAATACATTAAAACACCTTCCTAACATAGCTTTCTTAGGACATCCATGATTCTTCGCTTTTCGGTTACAAAATATTCTTATACCAAGAATTTATTTCGTTAGCCCCAAATCTTTCATAGCGAAGGATTTCTCAAACTGTTACTTCAAATCAGTAATCTAGGAGGCATTTTGCCCCACTATAAACATATAATCCATTTAGAATAGGAGAATAACAAAGTTGTCTTTTGAAAACCTTTGAATAAAGGCACAATGTCCGAAATAGTCTTTCAGTAATCTTAACCCACCATAATAGATTCAAACTTCTTTTACTATTATCTTGGGGCTTGTTTTAACCCATAAAGACTTTTCTTTAGACGACATACAAAGCGCTCATTCCCCTCAACTCGGAATCCTTCCGATTGTTCTATGTAGATTTCCTCCTCAAGATCACTATGGAGAAGTGCCGTCCACACGTCCAATTGTTCAACTTCTAGATCGAGAACCGCGGCCAATTCGAGAACCACCCTGATTAAAGACATCTTCACAACATGGGCAAAAGTCTCCTCAAAGTTGATATCATTTCACTGATTGAACCATTTCACAATCAATCTTGCTTCGTACCTTGGTTGTGAATTGTTCTCATTAGTTTTCAAGTGAAAGACCAACTTATTCTTCAAAATTCATTTGCCCTTAGACAACTTGATTAGCTTGAACGTGTGGTTCTCTTGTGAGGACATCATTTTTTCTTCCATGGCTTCTATCCACTCTGATTTATACTCATCCTCCATAGCTTCATCAAAACTTTATGATTTTCTACCATCGGTAAGTAACACATACTCATTATCTAATAGGCGAGAGAAGAGCCTTTGATTTCTTGTGGATCATCAGAGTGGAATGTTCTCGACAAATCCAAAATCATCATAAAAAATGATGTCATCGTCATTTACATCGTCCACTCCATTGAGTATAGGAGTCCCATGGTTTTCATCCCCTTTGGCATTTTCTTGACCATCGTCTTCATCACGGGCATAGGTATCAAGGATTCTGGATTCGTATCACAAACCCGACTAATGTCATTATTGGAAACGACCTTCTCCGCTTTGCCGATATCCTCAATCGTCTCATCTTTAACAAATACCACATCCCTCAATCAGACAAGTTACTTCTCTATCGGATCATAAAATTGATAGCTTAACTCATTTTCCTTGTGACTGAGAAAAATACACTATCTTGTCGTCGATTTCAACTTGAACCTCTCATCCTTCAGGATATGAGTAAAGGATTTGCGCCTAAATACGTCAAGTGGTTATAGGATATTTTCTTTTCGGACCATACCTTTTCCAGCAATTCTCCATTCAATAGGCCACTAGGTGATAGGTTGATTACATGTGCTACGACGTTCAAGGCTTCCTCCCAAAACGAACCAGAGATTTTCACCTCCGAAAGCTCACAGTAAATTCTCTTGATTAGCATCCTATTCATCATTTCAGCCGCACCATTCAACTGTGGCATCTTCGGTGAAGTCCTTTGATGAATTCTTTGAGTCCGATTGTACACATTGAATGCTCTTATATACTCTTCGTCGTTATCACTTCGGATACACTTTAGCTTCTTCCTCGTTTGTCTCTCTACTAGAGTATAAAATTATTTGAAGACTTTAAGGGTTTGATCCTTCGACTTCAGTGGATATATTCATAATTTTCTCAAACAATTATCAATTAATGTGATAAAATAGAGTGCTCTTCTGAGTGTCTTCACCTTAAGAGGATCACATGTATCGGTGTGAACCAACCCAAGAACATCTGGTTTTCTTATGGACAAGTTTTCATGAAATGAAAATCTCTATTTCTTCCCCGCTATGCAGTGAGAACAAGTCTTTAGTTTGGCTTTCTTTATACCCCGAAGAGAATTCTTCTTGGTTAAACAATTCAACCTCTTTTCGCTTATGTGGCTTAATCGTCGGTGCCACAGATCTGAAGACTCTTGACTTCTAGCAACATGTTCGGTTGAAATTGAGGCTTACAACACATACAAATTGGAAACTTTCCTTCCCCGTGCAACTATTAAAGATCATCTAGTCAACTTTCATGCCCAATCACCGAAAGTGTTGCAGAACACTTCGTTAGCTAGCTTCCTTGCTGAAATAAGATTCATCCGAACGCTCGAAACATGTCGAGCATCCCTCAAAAGTAGCCTAGTTCCACTGTTGGTGATTAGACACACATCACCACAACTGATAATTCGGGATGTACCTTTATTTTCCATTTTCAATACTCTAAAATTATCGGGAGTTTAAAACGTGAAGAATTTCTTTCTAGATGTGACATTGAGTAAAGCGCTACTGTCCACCACCAAATTAGTTTCATGACCGACCGGATTGATCACTTTATATTCTTTACACACCAACAAAAGATTGGGCTCGATAACAATTGAGGTTCTCTCCTCATCTCCAGTCTTATCAGCCTTCTTCTCGTTCCCTTCAGTATTTTTACGCTTTTACTTGTAGCAGTGCTTCTTGATGCGTCCCTTTTTCTTACAGTGATGGCCTTCAAGGTTTTGATACCTCAATCGGGACTTGTTTCGTCTCTTCTCTCCATATTTTCGGCCATATCTTTTGTTTCTACCCTATGACTTTGAAACTAGCACTTTGGAGTACGAAGAAGAAGAGTCCTGTGATCGTCATCTCATCTCCTCATTTAGCACGGCTTCTTTCGCTATTTCTAGGGTCACTACGTCATTTAAAGTGATATTGGTGATGGTGATCCGTGTCACCTCCCATAAATCCGGTAATGTGGTCAACAACCCCAAGCCTAATAATTCGTCATCAAATTTAATGTCCACACCCCTCAATTGGTTAACATATCCTTAAAACTCATTCAAGTGGTCGGCTATAGATATACTCTCCTTATATCTCACTTGCATTAATTTTATCAAGTGATATAATTTGTTGTTACCTGTCTTTGAGGCATGGCGTTTCAAGCTTTTCCACAATATTTTTGCGTGTGTTTCATTCCAAATGTGATTATATATATTGTCGTCAATAAATTACTGAATTTAGTCACAAATTTGTTCATATTCAAAAGCTCATTCGTTCTTGGATTTTGACTCGGGCTATTGAGTAGCAAACACTGGAAAATGCATTATTTTGACAAATAATAAATCCTTTATTTTGCTCCTCCAAATATCATAATTTGAGCCATTCAAGTAAATCATTTTGTTTCCATTCTCTATCGATTAAGACAAATTTCAAACACGACAACAACAACCACGTTTTTGATACCACTTGTTGGGAATTGAACCGTTTGTTTAAACTATGAAGAAATAACCGATAATGTACAACAAACTAATAACAATCATAAATAATGAAGAACACATTGTGAAAAATCCTAAACAATCATAAACTAATAACATACAATTTTATGTGAAAAATTCTCTTTTAAATGAGGGAGAAAAATCATAAAATTATACGTTCAAAATATATCTATTATGCAACACGTAGGGTTACAAAAACCCAATAAATATAAAACCATAATAACTTATAATAAATGAGCTCGAGTAATAATGAGTACAAGACAAAAGAGAATAAATAAGATTGGTAAAATAATCTTAAATTCAAGAATAGCGTATTCAAGGTTGGTGGAGAATGGATTTCGATTCGGAATTCAATCGGATGGTCGAACCTTCCTCCTTTCCCTTTTCTCTATCTTTCTCTTCCTTTTCTCACGGCACTAATGCTCAAAGTCTCAAGAATTACAAAAGTGGGAATGCTAAAATCGCATTAAGCGCATTTATATCAAAAAAGACACTCGAGTGGCAGTTAGATCTGCGTCATGCTTGGACCCACTATAATCGGAGTATGAGCGCCGCTAAGACGCACATCTAACGCTGAGTAATTTGGAAATCCCGCTCGTGCGCTTCTCAGGTGGCCCTATTATAAAATCGGTACACATGCGTACAATAGGTGCCTGTCACACGCCATTCTGCATCTTTCCTAGATTAGTTCAATACACGTGCGTCCTCATGCATGTCATCAAATGACACATTAAATGGATATAAAACACACACAGAAGTGACCCATATCCAAACATCGTCAGGTTGTAAAATTGGAAGATTTAATCACAGAAAGAGGCGCTTGTGGTGTTGGATTCATTGTCAACTTGGATAACAGGGAGTCATATTAGATAATTACGGAAGCTTTTATAGCTCTTGGTTGCATGGAATACCGCAGGGGTTGTGGAGCTGATAATGACTCTGGCGATGGTTCAGGAGTAATGACTTCAATTCCACGGGATCTTCTTAGCCATTGGGCAATTGAGCAGGGCCTAGCTCCGTTTAATAAGTTGCACACTGATGTCGGAATGGTTTTTCTTACTACGGACAACATCCATACGGAAGAAGCCAAAAAAAGTGATCAAGTGATGAGCATTTTATCTTCTTTATGTGGGCAATGTGAGTGTGAATACACCAGATGAAGCCATTTGCTACCTGTTACCCAAAGTTATGCAGATTGGAATAAACTGTCTTCTTAGAGAAAATATTTGATCATATTTTAAATTACCAATAAAGACAGACTTCAAATTTGCCATCTTAAATTAGGGAGATAATTTATGAGAAGAAGCATTTTTGAAATGCAATGTAACTATAAAGGGGGACCCTAATGCACATGGTTTTAACATCATGGGATCTGGGAATGGGCAATGCACACAATTTTACCCTTGTAAGGAGGCCATTTCCATGGTTGTGAACTCATGATCTTTAGGTCATAATGAAGCAACATTCCCATTATGCCAAGCCTCACCTGCTGAGTATATAATTGGCATGATTAAATTTGCCTAACTTGAGAATTTTTTATTGTCCATTTTTCCATCCTTATCTTCATTTAACTTTAAAATATTTCAAGCAGATAGAGTAATCTCCAGATCCTATGCTTCTACTAGTCACCTTTACCTATCTCCTTTACTGAATTTTTTGCAACGTTGTCCTTCATCGAAGCCTCTTATCCACGGCATCTTCTGCTTTGAGAACATTCACATTAGAAATCCTGCCGGGGAATGACTTAGAGCCAAAAATAAGATTTCAGTCTAATTGTACATCTTAGCCTCTTAGGTTTCTTGTTGCTGATGTTGATGTTCACTTTTTTTCAAAAGTTTAGTTCGTACAGATGGGTTGTTATTGCTGTTGGCATTGTGCTATGAAATGTGTATTCATCTATGGAGGAACTATTCATTCTACCAGAAAACTAATTTGGCAAGCATTAGTGGTTAGTGCTATCAGCAGCATGCTGTTGCATAAGGTCTTGATCTATGAATGAAATGGACCACAATTTTGACTATCTTATAAATTATGAGGAAGTGTGAAGCCTTTGTATGCAAATGCATAGTTGCTTTTAAATTTTGATAGGTTTCTTGAAGAATCATAAATGTAGCATTAGTTCTGTCATTTCTTTGTTATTTTATTAAGTCCAACTGTGTAAATATTGGGGATACTTGAAGGGAAAAATTGTTGAGCTGCTTCATATTCCTTTATATGTTTCCATAATCTCTCTATCATGTGCCTACGTATGCTGTTTCTGTCAGTAGCTTTTGGTATGTGTGGAATATTTGTTCCCATTCTCTTTCACATGCATCTCACTTGAAAAATTGTTTTGCTAACCTGAGCAGAATTCTAGCAATGGTTGCTAGAAGTAATCTCCAACTGGTCTGATTTGCGACAACTCAAGGCTACTTCTATATTAGATGCGTGTTAATTGTGAGATCAATAGACTTCAAAGTCATGGAAACAATGTGAACCGCATCCTAAATCATCATGCAGGATCCCAGATCCCATCAAAGTTATAAATGCCAGCAATTATCAGGTGATGTCAGAAAGGCTTTTGTAGATGTGATTGTTGCTTGAGGGTGCATATCTCCACTAACTAGTTAGTGTACCACCAATAAATATTCATTCATGGCAAATCATCCTTCTCAATTGGAATTCTTCATATCCAAATAAATGAATACTGATAACAACAAAGGTGTTGGGGCTTTTTGAGTTCACTTTCATCATTATGCTTGATTTAGAACAAAATCCTTAAAGAGGAGGACCGATTTCAGAAATTATTTTTTAATCAACTCGATCAGAATTTGTATATATTTATACCTTCCTTTTGTTCCTCCAATCATATCAACTTACCCTTTTTCACATCTTTATTTGATCTTGATGTACCTTTGGATCCGGATTATCAAACAAATTTAGGGGCCGTCAAATTCGGGAATCCGACTGGTAGCGGGTCCGGTCTTCATTATTTTGAACCTGTATCCTGCACACAACAACTAACAAACGAAATGTCAAAAGATGATTGGACTTGTTCCTCGATAAATCTTTTAATACTCAAGTCAATTATCTTTTTAAACTGAATAGAAAGATAATTGGAGAAATATGG
>JAOVVI020016437.1:0-10889 GCA_028571085.2 Nepenthes alata
ATTCAAATTTTGAGGCTGAAAGTTTATAAGGAGTTGAGGATTGTAAGGTTCTAATTTTTGGTAACTTATGTAATTGTGATTAAAGAAGTTAACATAATTAAAATTAAAATCAAAGGATGTGAAAAAGAATATGAAAAAGAAAAAAATTACAAACCGAATGCGTATCGCAGCCTACCCCAGGGCGCGTGCCTTCCCGGCGCCCGAGGCAGCACTGGCACACTTGCTGGACGCTTAAGCGCCCCGACATGCACCAAAAACAAAATGGGCTGCACCCAAAGCTCGCTCGAGTGCCCCAATAGGCGTGAATTCTAATAGTTCAGCACTCGCCCGGCGCCCAACCTGCGCTTGAGTGCCGATTTTTATAAAAGTCGGTCGAGGACCAATTCCACCACATTCCAAGTAGTGGAAGAGACAGAGAGAGCAGAAAACAGAGAGAGAAAGAAGAAGAGAGAGAAAAGGGAAGAAAACTCTGGGAAGTTAAATTTAAAATATTCTGACTAATAATTTCGGTATATCAGGTGAAGGTAAGTGTAATTTTAGCTTCATCTTTCCTTTGTTACATTTTATTTTCGTTCTTTTTAAGTATTATTGCTCTAATACTCGTCCAAACTAAAATTTTAAAATAAAAGTATGAAAAAATGTATATCTGTTAGTTCTCCATGATTTTGTAAAGAAATTTTTTAAAAACTCACATTTAATTTTTTATATCATAATTATGTGTATTATTTCAGAATTCTATTCATATTTAGATGCATAAAAAATAATTCATACATGTTTGTACCTCGTAATTATCAATTTTAAATTATTGTATGTTATCTGTATATGTTAAAAATATACTGTATATTTAATTGTATACTGCATGTTTATAAAATTTATATTGGACTTCCTAAATTTGTTTCCGCATGTTTTAATGTTAAATTATATGTTATAGATTTATTATAATGATAATATACATAAGACAGTATGAAGAGAAAAAAGAAAAAAAATTCTATAATTATGTTAAAAAAATATAAACTATTCTCCAAAGGATGAATTACAAATTCATAAGTAAAGTACAAAAAAATTTTTAAGTAAAGAAAGCATGAAATTGGAGTTAGAATTGATCAACAGATAGTATATTATGACATATCTTAGTATATTATAATGAAAGATCATTATCTGATTCAGTACCGCAATAAGATTTTTGTCCCCGTCTATAGGGAGATAATATGTAGATAGTCCACCTCCGGGTCCTTGAATAGGAAGATAAGCATTTGATTGTGCAAAGAAAAAAATACAAGTCGAGTTTCTATCAATCGCTCATTTGACTAGTAAGGCTTACCGACTCTAATCTCTGAAAAAAGTAAATTTTTAATATATTTTGACAGATAAGAATAAAGATGAAAAAGAAGAATGTTATGATAAAGAAAGAATAAGATAAAAAATTAGGAAGAGAATTACATAAGTATTCTGACTATATTTTAAGTTAATGTATTCTATGAAAATCTCTATTCCTACTATTATATTTTAAGTAAAAAGATTGCATGATTTTTGCTATATATTGTGCCTTATTAAATATTTAGCTCACTTTTTTTACTATTTTACTAACCATTTAGTTGATTTGCACAAATTTATACCTGATGAGTTGGAGTGAAACTTGAAGTATTTAGTTTATACCTCTAGAGTTATCATTTTTGCTAACCTATATTTTGGAGTAGTATGTACTATTTTAGTTGTTATTTTATGGTCGGCTATAGATGTTGATTGAGAGGGAAATAATGTAAAGCTTTTGATCAGTTTTGATGAATGTTATGTAATAATGTATTCTTTATAAGTAATATTCAGATAGTTAAAATTTTATAGATGTTAATTGTTTCCACAGATTTGTATATGATTGGTTTAGCAGTCATCTTTCTTTAACCTAAATTCGACGTCATATTATTTGACTGATGTCATAGATAACATGACGATGTATTTAGATACTATATATATTAATAATTATTTATGTATATGTGAATTTAAGTATTTACGGGAAAGGCTTATGACGTATTTAATTAGTAATATTGATAATTAAATGATAATAACTTATGATTAAAATTAAAGACGTAGTCCGTCACACCAATGGAATGCGAAGACCCTCCCGTAGGTGAACTTCATAAATAGCGATGATGCTATGTTTTGCAGAGCAAGCTCTCTCGGATAGTGAGAGAACTTGAAAAGAAACAATAATGGAAATATTATATCTCTCGTATATGTTCAACACATTTTCAACCATGAGGTTGGAAGGAATATCAACAACACCTATAGAAGCTGTTCGAGGAGCAGTGGAAATCGAAGAATAGTAAGATGCGAAGTTGGGCTGAGAAACGAAGAGAAGGAAGATAAAAAAAATGAAAAAGAAAGCACGTCAGGGTTTAAATTGAAAAATTTTAGCCGAGAATGATGTCGTCTTAGCCTTCCTCAAAAGACGCGTCAATATAATGACAGGAGATACAGGCCAACATGGGGAACGACGCAGAACATCTCTTTTGCTATACCAATAATGATGAAATGGCATAATATTTTCCGAGGCAACAAGTTGGCAGCAAACGGTTTAGTTTATCCATTTAGTTAATTAAACGGTTCAATTTTCGTCAAAGGATTGGCTTAGTTACTTCGTAAATATTATAGTTCCAGATTTGTCTAAATTAAAATTATTATGAAGCTGAATTATTAGAGGTTCGAGTTGTCATATTGTTAGACTAGCAATACGATAAGCAAATATAAACATACGGGTAGACATTCAACTCCCGAGCAATGATTCAAGAATCATAAACACACCAAGATCATATGAAGAAAACAAGCTTCCATTTGGATAGTTTTATTCATTCGATCTTTTCACGATTTATAAGCACCAAATAGTGCAACTCAGAAGAACAGGAATAAGAGGAATGACTACGACTTGAAAGAAAAAAATATAATAAAATTTCTAAGTGCTTGGGCACGAGTTGTGCTAAACATATCACTAAAAAAAAGAAATAAAAATTTCCACCCATGTTGGCGACGTCTATCTCGATTACTGCTATGAAGGTTAGCAAGACAAAAGCTGCAATAGCATTATAGTTTGTATGCTTAACTTTGGGAAGGATGTAAAATAAAGAAATTAAGATAGTTTTTCAAATAAACGAGGGTAACCAAGTTGGACTTCAAATACATCCTTGTTCAATAGTTGTAAAATTTAAAAGATCTTTTCCACCAACTTTGGCATCAACATTCACCAACAATTGTGAAAACAACATGTTTGCATAGGATGACACAAGACCAAGTGAGGAGGAAGATGTTTTGAGATATGGCCTGAAAAGAAATCCTAAATTTATAACTAAGACACGACTCAATTATTAAGAAAATTAATACTCATAAAGGTATCAAATCTTGGTCAAAGGGGACATAGAATACATTCTCAATAGAGACACGCATAGTTGGCATGGCTAATCATCCAATTAGCTTTTCATTCATTACATACTTGGAGTTTAAATTTAAAATACCAAGCAATGGGCGTTAATATTGGGTGTGGCCCAAGAATGACCGGCCCAATCCAAAATTAAAGGCCCAAGTTCTAATGATCTAAATATAGACATACAAGACCGCTCCAAAAAATTGATCAATATAGTATTTAATGGGGTATTTAATTCTGGCAAATTGTTACAATCAACCACGGGATAATAATACTTTTATAAATAACCTGATCTAAAAGCAGTCAAAACAATACCCACATTAACATCCGAATGGTTTTCAAATTAATTCAAAGGGCAATTATATCTCCAAAGTAACACCTTTTATTCACTATTATAGAATACCATCCATTACATGTGATAGTTCTAGACTAATTAATCGATGAGAACTCTGACTATAAATATAATTCTTCTAGACTAAAGAGGGGAAGAGCAAAAAGAGACTTTAACAAAGAATACATTCAAACAAACGGAACCAAATCCTCATAATTCATACTTATCCCCTTCCTCCTTCAATTTTATCTTTCCTTCTACATTTTTTTATTTTCTTAACAAAGATCGTTGATTTAAGCGTCGGATGATATTTTAAAAAATAAGTCACGTATACCTTTAACCTCTTATTTAGTTTGTTTTCATATGTATGATAAAGATTTTCAGCCAAGAAAATTGGACTAGCTGCCACTTAGATGAACCGAAAAGTTCATTCGACTCATTAATTTATGTGATAATTTAAACCCTTGGAATGGATTATTATTATTATTATTATTATTATAGCTTAAATTTAGATATAACTAAAATTATCAAGTTTTTATTCAATTTAAAATATATTGCGTATGTTATGGACTGCTCCCGAAGACTAAATCCGACCCATTGTTTTCTCGGGGTAGGAAGAAAGCAGTCATCCCGGAGAAAAAATCGGACTACTCCGTCGTCGCTTTCCACCAATTTTGTGGTTTAGGGAGGGAGAGAGTCAGGGTGACGGGTGCAAGCAGCAGCTGCGGTCGATGCTGGGAAGAGAAATGCAGAAAGCATTGAGGGCGTATGGAGAAGTCCTGAGGCTAATCAAGCGACTTCCAAAGGACACGAGACCCTACTATGCCAAGTATGCTCGAGAGAACTTCGTTAATTACAGGGATGTGGAGGCCAATGACAAAGCTGTTCTCGACGAGATCTTCAATCGGACCTACACCCATTCCATTTGGGTCCTCAACAAGGTTCCCCTCCCTCTCCCCCTCTCTCTCACTGTTCCTCTCCGAATATGGACGCCTGTCCATCTCCGATTCTCCACCCTTGAAATATTGCTTTGCTTTTGGTGAATTTCGGTTAGTCATCTTATTATTTGTGTGATTGCAGTACGAGGTGGGTGTAGCCGCTGCGGCCAAACTGAAGGGAATTTGCTGTTGTGAGTGACATGCGTACGAACACCACCTGTTTGTTTTTATATCTCACTGAGGTTACGAAAATACTTGCCCCCTTTTTTTCACAAAACATAAGCTTCGCTAAATTTCTATGATTCTCATACAAAATTGTGCTGCGGCATAACTTGGAAATTTTGGTTGTTCAAACGGGTCGAAGAGTTCACTTGAATGTACTGAGTTACGCAGCTGACAGTCTGATTGTGTCAATAAAAAGCCTGCTGTTTTTGCTGCTATTATGGAAATTAATTAATGCCTGCTGATATTTTGCTGTCTGATAATATTCCTCTGGATTTCACTTCCATTTTCGGCTTTTCTAACTTGATATATTTCGGTGGTTTAATTTTAAACACCCTCTATGGATTCTGAAGTGATATTGGATTCCGTTTAGTTCTAGGGGACTATGGTGGGTTGCACAATTGAGGATATCAGAATTTAATTTCGAAGCATGCAGTATCTCCAATTTTTTCTACGAGATTTAAATCAAACTATAGCTTGGAGATGCTAAAATTTCCAAGCAGAAGCCAGTTTCATTAACAGAAAAAGCATACGAGTTAATGGAAAAATGAAACAGGAAGTCGGGCAAGCTACTTGAAAGCTTCCCCCCTCAGGCCCTCAATCTGGACAACGTCAAGAACCAGAAAATTTTGATCCCTTGTGGAGGGGAGCTCCATTCATATATCGCTTCTTTCATTTGCATGGCCAGTCTTGCGATCCCATCCACTGCAAGGTTGTCTTCCCAATGGGTATGTATTACTTCCCCCCTCCCCTCCCCACAAATCTCTTGACACGAGAGCCTTGAAGTTTGAACGAAGTCCTCTATTGGGATCATTTTTATCAATCTGATTATTCAATTGGAGAATTGTCGAGTCAGATTCAATTATGGCATTGTGAAGCCCTCTCTTCCACGGAGCCTCAAGCTCATGCCACTTGGCTTTAAATTTAGCTGTAAGAATATTAGCATTGCCCGGATAGCCTGGAAGTTTGAACATCCATTGATCCGTACCACCTCTTCCGAGGAACCCAAAGCTATCTCTTTTGTTCGAGCCATGCTAGCATTGAAGTTGATTTAGCGCCCATGTTTCGGGGCTGGTTTCCAACGAGTGATCGATCTTTTGTTGTTCTTTATTTGCATGCCCTTCAGCAAGTATCTTCAATATTTTTCCTGAGTCCCATCTACCGTCAGGTAGGATGTAGTCAACAACTTTTAGTTTCTTTTGTGGGACCTGTAGTTAGTTCTCATCCAATTCTTCCAAGTTATGCTTGGATGTTGTAGTGCTTTTGTAGTCCTAACTCGGCTGCTTCTTTCGAGCAACATATACCTGCCCAATTGACTAAATTGATTTTACTATCACCCCAGAAGAAGCTACTGTTGATCTTGTCCATTTGCTTGCACGTGACTTAGGGTAAAACATGTGATTACATTTAGTAATATGTGTTGACTTGACGGTGTATTGAATGAGGACCGCTTTTCCCCCAATTGTGAGATGACGAGTTTTCCAATCGAGTAATCTTTTACTGATTCTCTCAATGACCGTCTTGTAGTGTTCCTAATTCGCACGGCCATGTACTATCTTGACTCCAAATGTCGCCCTAGGTCCACCACCAATCTGAAGTTGCGGAGTCTCTGTAATTCAAGCCAGTGCTTTTGCAAATGCTAGGGAACACTGAGATCTGTGCTTTCTCGTTTTTGCTTAGTCAACCAAAGACATGACAAAACAGGCCAAGTGTGTCCAGCTCAATCTGTTTTCCATTGGCTTTTGCTTAGTCCAATTAAGCCATCAGCAAAAACGAGACATAAGATCAAAGGGTGGTTTCTGCATGCCTTGATCGGTCTCCTGTTTCTTTTAGAAGCTTCAGTTTTGAAGATGTAGCAGTCTCTCAATACAGAGGACATAGAAAGACGGTGAGAGAGGACCTCTTTGTGGAAGGTGTTGTGATGTGTCATTCTCTCCTGTAAGAAGCTGGCTTGTGCATGGCTAATAGCAACACTAATTTAAGGTCTCAATCTCTGAACAGTATAGCCTCTGTGATTATCTTGTATATCTCGTTGCAAGGTGTAATGGATCTTGAATTGGTCTTTGTAATACCGTAGTATTTTCTTAGGAATCCACCGATGAGGCATTTTCCCGGTCTGAATTGGTCAATAAAATATCACTTATCTAGTTTTGCTATTGGAGACATTTGCCAAGATTCGCCCGCCTGGTGCAATGTTTTTCATCCGATGCAAAGAATGCTAGTGAAAATCACCCATTACAAACCAAGACAATGGTGTATGGAGGGAGCTAGAGCTGCCAGATCTTCCCAAAGTTTTCATCTGCCATGAGGCTTCGGACTCGTCTAAGTCACCGAGCACACTCAGTTGGATCTGACCTATTCATCTTTGACTAGGATGTCTTACCTGTTCATGTGTTGCAAGCACTTGTAATGCTTATGCCAATGAGCCAAATGCAGCTAGATGATCCCTATGCCTAGCTGATGACAGAACTATCAAGTCCGAGTCTTCTAATGATCTCGAGTAGCCTAGGTGCCATTGATGCAAAGTTCAAGGATTGCTCCCATCGTGGGCTTGTGGCTTTTTTGCATAATACAGCAATGTTAGCTGGGGAAGTGTTTTTTTTGTCCCAACGCTGCAATTCTAAGAAATAATTTTCATTAGTTAAAATCGATCTGATGACCAATCTAGCTTCTTCTTTTTCTAGAGGATGAGATTAATGAATATGATTATTGTGGCTGAATACAGTTAAATTTTAAGCCTGATAACCTTTTTTGAGCTGGGAAGAAGGAAATAACCAACCCTGTCCGAATTTTAAGTTTTTAAATGCCATAGGTTCTATTTTATGTAAATATTTGATTTTTAAAATTCATTTTTTTTAAAATATCATTGCTTTAGCTATTCTTGGAAAAATTTAAAAATTACTCATGTTTTCTTAAATAATCTTAGGAGAGGTTCAATAGTTAAGAGGAAGATTGATTTTTTGAGGTCATTCCTTTCTTGGAATGGAAGGAACATAGATAGAGCCGGATCAATTTTCAGAATATTTTCTTGATATTTATGAATGCCTCTACTATTTATAAAATATGAAAAGTAAATGAATAATCATATTAACAATCAAAAAAATTGAAAAACTTTTTTAAAAATCTTACATGATCATTTGATTCTCTTTTCTCCAATAAATAATTAGAAAATCATTTAGATTTGATACGTTATGGATCCAAATTTCGAATAGATTCGGATCGAGTTGTTTGTCGGATTTCGGTTCCGTCTACTGAATCTCGGATCTTACATACCATAATTTCAAACACGATGTCATGTGACGGCGTGATTTGATTCTATTGAAAATATTTCGACACTTAAGTCAGTAATTGGCCTTCCAAGGAAAGAAAGTGGATGTAGATAATACAAAAATGAACGTAGGGAGTATATTGATGGATGTAGGTGGGAGTGCACTCGTAGGGAGAGTGGTTTTGTTGTCGTTACTCGTGAGGAGTAGTTTCTCTAAATATTGAGTTCACAAGGAACTAGTAGCAGAGAGAGAGCGTTAGGATGCTCGAAAAAATTAAAAAGCCTCTAAGAGCTTGAGTATGCTTGAGGGCGTTTAGTGGGCGATTGAGAGTGTCCTGATAAGTAATCTCCATGGCTTTTTATAGCTGTGGCCTTGGGCTACCTTCCTTTAGTAGCAAGATTGGATGCCTACATTCTGAACGGATTGTTATTTTTCTAGCATAGGTGTGAGCGCTATTTATGGCCGCAACGGTTAAGGATGTGGATCTTCTTTTTTCTGCGTATGGTAATCGTTAGGGTTTCATTGCAATTGCATGAAAATACCCTCGTCTTCCTTCAGAGATGTGTTTGATCCTAAGAGGTCACCGTTACATGAGAGATTACATTTCTTGGAGATGCAGAAATAAGGGCAAGAGACTATTGAGGCATTCGTGGGCCGTCTTAGACTTAGGCTGCCTTTGTTGTGGACTTCAGCCTTCTCCCGATTCCACTGCCCTCTAACCTTCGCCAAGGCAGAGCCACTGCTCACCCTAGCTCTCTTCACTACTTTTCCTTCCCTCTCTATTTATAGAGAACAATGGCGTAAAATTCTCTTTTTTTCTTATAATCTTCCATACTCAATCTTTGCACGCCTCCCCTACTTTACTGCTGCTACAGACGCACGCCCCCTGCTTTTCTTTTCGTTGATTTTTTTCTCTTTTTTTTGTATGGCATGCACACCGCCTCTTCTTTTTCTTTCTTTTATATATATATATATTTTTCTTTTTTAAATATATACATATATTTCAATCATTTAAAAATTTAATTATACTCATCTTCTCCTTATTTCTTCGGCTGTATAGATTGATAAAATTAAAATTTCAAACAGTGAATTTACGTACTTTATTTTTAAAATTTTTATTTAAAAATATAAGACTTCTTTTATAAAATTCTTTCCTTTATTTTTTTCCATTTCCAAATAGATGTTTGTAGAGAGATTAGGACATAAAGAATGACGTTATCTCTCGCGCACTAGAGCTTCTACGTTTAGCAAATATTTAAATTCCACACTCGTAGTCCGACGGACCATCCATATCTACTCCGGATCCCCAACAATCCTTTTCACTCGTTTTGTAGGGGTTAACCCAAGAGGCTCTCCCCTTTAAAAAATTGGCGTATGCCGCTTCAAGCGGCGAGCACACGGTATTCTTTAGTAAAAGGCGAAAGAATAGTTCGCTCTGTGCTCACCGCGCGGCTCCGTACCTCAATTCATTGCTGGACACTGCTTTATCTAATCATGCAAGCGCCATACACCTTCTATGTCTCGATGTGGGACGTGTGCCGCATTCTACATTAGCAGACCCCTTATTTCCACATTTCCCGCCAGCTACCTGAACTTCCCCGGCGTCTAGTCTAGGTCATCACAGAATTTGAAATCTGCTTCTATTTTTAAATTTTCAGAGTCTCTTTTTTAGCTGATCTACGATTACTCTACTGTTTGTTCTGTCCGCGCGAAAGCAGGTGTGATGAACATTGCTCGTGAGTTGTTTAGGAAATTGAGAACCCGTACGTGAAGCTTGCCTTCTAGAGTTATTCTTCGTTGACGTGATTTGTTCTCACAGCAAATTTCTGACAGCAATTATGCTTCCACTATAAGCTTCAGGCCCAAATTACTGGCCCAATTAATTGAGTCTGGCTCGTTAGCCGGGTAAGCCGCCAAACCATGAGCTGAGCCGAGCTGCGAACGACTTGTTTGAGTCGATTTTTAGCCGCAAGGGTTTCGTTGTTCGTTTCATCTTCCTCGATCGATTCATCACCATTTATCATTTTTTACTCAATTAATTGCTGAAATATTAGTGATCCATTTAGTGATAATAACTCTCTCATTAAGTCAATTATCAATTCTTGGCAAGTTTAAATACGAAACGCTCGTTTGAGGTAAATAATAATTTTACCTATAAATTAAGCCTTCTGGCTTTGTCCCTGGCACCCAACTCAAGTATTACACCATTTAAAGGAGTAAATGAGTGTCCAGAAGCACGGAGCCAGTCCGAATCCAAAGTCCAAAAACAGAGCATCAAATGACGGGAGGTATAAAAGTCGATTCTAAATTCTGCTTTAGTATTATTTTAACCACATTAATGTCTAACATTTGGTATCAGATAAAGTTTCAACTTGCCTTTATTGTTCTGTAAAATTTTAGTTTTTTTCAAAATTAAAAAAACCAAAAGTCCTTATTTTTTTAAAGATTCGGTTCAAACAAGCACTGAAAATCGATGGAAAATTTTAATTTTTGAAATTTTCATTTATTTTTCATAATTTATGGTGTTCGTATGGTACTGTTTCAATCGGGTCTGATATTCGGGTCAAGTCGATCGTAGTCGGGTTCGGGTGAAACTGACAAAGGTAGACGACGACTTGAACTGCGTCATTTTCTGTTTCGGCAGTAATAAATGTCGTCGCTTTTTGCTTCAGTTTTGAGTTTCTGAACGAAGTCGTTTCGTAAAAACGTATTCGGTT
>JAOVVI020016438.1:0-10889 GCA_028571085.2 Nepenthes alata
AGAGTTTGATGGTGAGTTGATCATTGATGCGGCTCAATGAAAGTCCCATAGGTGGAAGTATTATTTTGCGGGGAGATTGAAGTTTTTTCAAGTTTTAATTGAAGGATGGCAAACCGATTTGCCTTGCTCATGACGATCTAGAGAAGCTGCTATAGTTAGGGGGGATTTGTGACAGTTTGGATAAGTATAAGGCCGCGATCATATCGATAGTCAAATATGTTCATCTAACATATCAGGTGCTTTGGAAAGCCGATAGGAGATTCTAAGGTGGCGTCAAAGATTCTAAAAAAGTTTGCATAAACTATTTGGTACCAAGTTAAAAATTTGATGTGGCCTTGGATTTGTAGATAGATGATCGATCAGAATAGCACAACAGAAGCGCGGTGTACCACCGATATGATTTAGGATTCATTAGTAGAGATTAAGATCATCAGAGGCTGACTAATTGGTGTTTAAAGTCGCCAAAAAAGTAATGTCGATAGGAGGAAATCAAATTTAAGGCTTGATGTGGGAACCCATATGTTTTCTAAAGGTGTCTCTGAAGAAAATATGTGAATGATTCCTCACATGTGATCGACTATAAGCCAATGCTGATCAATGAGAAGCTCTTTTATGTTGAAGCTTCAATTTGAAGTTTGGGATAGAAAGTATTAGATGTTGAGAATCAGATTTAGAGAAATCATTTGTCAATGAAGTGAGTTGATAAGAGCGAATATGAAGTTTGGAAGAATATTTCCAATCGGTTTGAGGGTTGAGGTACATAAATTTTTCTAAAGAATGGAGAATATAATATCTTTAATCTCCGTTTGGATTATTTTAATATTATTTATAATTTTGGGTAACTTAAGCGTGATAAAAATTAATTAAAAATAATAAAATTTTGAAAGAAAAGTCAAATTTGTGAATTGGTGCAGGAAGTATGCCCAGGAGCACCTGAGAACCGGTAGAATAACATATATATTTGTGTAAAAAAGAAAAAAAATATAGTATAAGGGGGAGGGAAAGGCATGCGGCAGAAGTTGTAGCTGAGAAAGAAAGGGGAGAAAGAGAAAGAGATAGAGGAAAGAATGAGAGAAAGAGAGCGCGGCAAGGGTTCACACGAAGGAAGAAGGAGAAGAGGAGGGGAAGAGGAGAAGGGAGAGGTGGTGGCGGCGCATGGCAAGAGGAGGCTCACAACTGAAGGAAGAGAGGGGGGAAGGTATATGACGGTGCGTGGTGAGAGGGTGATGCCAGGAAGGTTAGTGGTGATGGCCATAGGAGGTAGAGGCAATGGCCGTAGGAGGAGGCAAAGGTGACGTCGCGCTCGATAGGCAGGGTGTGACGGAACGGATTCTAATTTCCTTTAGGAATCTCCGTCAGACAGGTTCAAAACAAAGTCATGAATTTACATTGTTAAATTCTACAGAAAGTTCGTGAGAGTTCTATCTGAAATTGGACAAAAATCCAATATACAACCTGTACATGCACACAACTAATCCAAAAGCCACAACATTTCCTACAACACACATTTACATCATCATGAGGCCATATCCATCCATAGTTTTAACATAATCTTATCCATTAAATCAGAAACATATAAGAGATGTCATCTAGGACTTGTACAAAAATCCATAATACATAATAGTAAAAGCAACTATAAACCTGCGGAAGCAATATTTTCTATTTCACCACACACATGACGTACTTTTCATATACAAAATCTATATACACAAGATCCATATATAAAATCCAGTATTTACATTCAAACTGTTTCTTCTCAAAGTCTCCAAAATACTTCGGGTCTCCAAAAGATTTCAGGCTAGACTTTAAATCACTCCTCTTCACCTGGTACTAGCTTTAAAGTTGGATCTAGAGGGAAAAATAGTAAACAGTGAGTCAAAACCCAGTAACGTACCAAAACATGCAGAACGTAATACTTTTATACATAACATATATTCGATAAGACAGAATACCACGATAATATCAAAAAAATGGAGAATTCATATGAACAGGTTTCAATAAATCAGAATTCATGCTTTACTATAAAACATAACTATACTAGGATAGAAATTGTGGAAGTCAAAAGCATAGAAGCATATTTTCATTTAAACACGTGCCGAAATCTACGAGACAGTTCCAAAGTTCATCTATTCATCAGAAATTCTATGTTCGATATTCTGGGGACCCATCTAGTAAACTCTACTAGCCAATGGACTAATAATCGAAGATAGATTGTGTTCAATCCACACAATCAAATGCCGATAGCTCGATACAGATTGTGTACAATCAACACAATTTAAGGCCGATAGTTCGATGGTATACTTCTCGATTCGATATTTCGATAGTTCGATGGTATACATTTCAATCCAATAGTTTGATAGTTAAATGGTATCCTCTATTACAGTAACCGTAATGTTCTAAGGTATGCTGGAGAATCTTATTTAACTGTTCAACAGTTTTGGGTCCATTTTTCCTTACTGATTACTTTAATTTAAAGTCTTTGTTCAAAATTCTATAATTGATTTCATCATATTTCAAAGCCAAGTCCAAGTTTCATTCAGTTACTTTTTCAGACGATTTCAAAGGTTTCCATAGTTCAATAGTACAGTTCCTCAGATACAAATCATTAAAATACAAATCATCATATTATAGTTTGATAATATAGTTTCGTGTAAAGTTTTCAAATACAAATCATTCGAGAAACATTACAGGGCAACAATTTTACGTTTAAATCATTAAAATTCCAAGTTTTCAACAAAATTTTCCACATTTTTATTCTAGGGTTCGATACAAAACTTCCGGAATTAAATCAAACACCAAACACATATTTATTCATGAAATCAATGTTATATTTCCAATACCTATACAAAACCATGCATTTAAACCAAAAATCTACAATTTTTGAGCTAGGGTTTACGATATACGGTCTGGACACAAAACAGAGGCAAATCATGGACCAAATCATAAAATCAGAGCTATCGATCATAGTATATATACATAAATATGAACTTTAGTCCAAAATTTGTGAGATTCATACATTATTCATGTCAAATATCGAAGAGCAAGAGATTTAGAGCATAAACGATAACATTTAGATATTAAAACACTATAAAAATGGTATTTAACGTCCGAAGTACACTCAATTGAGTTTGATCTACCGTTATTTTTTACCCGGATCAGAGTGGAACGTGTGGATTTCTTCCTCTCCTTCGCTTTTCCCTCTTTTCTCCTCCTCTCCCGTGGAACGTAAAAAATGAGCTGAAGGATCACACGCCGGGTTTTTATACCTAGTCGGGCGCTCGAGCACCGCTCGAGGGCCAACCAATCGCCCGTCAAGCATGAGCTTCTGTTATTTGCGCCTCAGGTGCGCCCAAGATGCCTCCTTGGCACCTAGCCTTGGAGTTATTTTTTGCCTCCAAACTAAATTGTTTTCCACTTTTTTCCTTATCCTGATTGCCTTAAACATATTTATATCATTTTATTAATTAGGAAGTATCATGTTTTCAGGATCAGGATCTCACACAGGGTTTGCGCAGGATAGAGAAAGGGCAGTGGCACAAGTAACGTGTAGTAGGAGATAGAAGAGTGTCGTTTGAGTACCTCAGAGTATTATTTCTTTTGATTTATTTGGTATAAGTTCAAAGTAAGTATCTACATCCCCTATTCTTGGTCTGATTTAGCATCTAATATATTTTGGATACTATTTATAGGTTTTACTAATATGCACATATTTTTATACACCTAACTTGTTTATTCTAAACATGCATGTTTGGTTTACCGGCTGATTTGGGGGTTTCTAGTTTGGATTTTGTGATTTTGGAGGGTTTTGCTATTTTCTAGAAGCCTAAAAATTATTAGACTTTATGTATTTTTATATCTGTATATTTATATGAAAATAAGTATGAAACATGTATTGAGTTGTGCATTTTTATATGCATGTGTCCGGGAATTATGGTCATTACTATTGTTATATGCTATCTATTATCTAGCCAGCTTCTAATGAAGAGATATCTGTTATCTGAAATTCCTTTCCACTGGTAAGAAAGGCTCTATTGCAGTGACATGCCCCTTTGTCTAGTATTTAAAATAAAATTTAATATATTCAGACGTTCTAATATATTTGACAACTTGAGAAATTATACACAAAATCACGGGTGGTAAAACATAGTAAGCAGTTTTACCTATGAGAGATAGAGTACATAGGTGGCTTAATATACTGGCTTTACCTACATTTGATTTGCTCTAACGTTACCAGGTTATGAGTAATATATTTTTCTCAAGTTAGGCTTTAAATAATCAAAACTCAAATTTAATGTATACTTTACATTTCTATATGGATTTGTATTTAAACTCTTATTTTGGACTCGAATTTTGAGATTTATCAATTTTGTCTACAGATGAGTTTTAGAATGTCTCGTATATTTAATTTTGATTTTATATTTTGATTTAAACTTTGGATTATATATTTATGGCATTGATCCGGTTCCTATTATTTGTGCTCGTAATTGGAGCATCTAGCTATCTGATATAATTCTTTTGCTATCTGATTCTATTTCAGATCATGCTTTGACTAAACATCTGCTCGATTGGACATCTGATTATCTGATTCTAACCTCTGGATCATTTTTATTTTGCATATATATGTATATATATATATATATATATATATATATGTCTCGAGAGAATTATTTTCTGATATGATATCTACTTTAATTTAATATACGATTTGAGTACGAGACCACTATTTGTTTTGATATTGGATTTCTTATTATTGGTGATTTGAATTTAGTTCTTTCATTTGATTTGACATTTATTTTGGACACTCCCTCTAATTTATTAGATTCATTGTATTCATATATGATACTTGTTAAAATTTTACATCATATTTTCTATTTTACCCATTCATAGTAGAATGCTCAAATGCATCTTAGGAGCATAGACGTGATTTATCAGCTGTTCATCCAATTCAGTAAGTTTTAATTCTGATATGGTCTAAATTGTTATTCGATGTGATTGGATTTTAAATTTAACCGAGTATAGATTCATGGTTATATTTTGAGAATAGTTAAGATATTATATTACATTATGATCGTGATTATGGTTGAATTGTTACCTCCCTTACGATAATATAGAATAAGTCGTATTTATATTGTCCAAACGATTATCTGACAAGATCTTTTATGAATTCTAATTTGTTGGGTCCTGTATATTTGATTAGTCACACCCAAGTTTTAGAACTTAACGTTATTTATTAAATTTATTTTGAATTTTGAATTTTAGAAATGATAATTAATTAGATCTACAAAATTTTGGGTTGTGATACCAAGAGCTCAAGACAGGGCCCTTCAGCAGCCTCCATACCCTCGGTCACCTCGATTGTCTCTAAAGCTCTAAGCTCCAGAGACTCAAAATGACGCACCTCAATAGTCGCCTCGGCCCCGACAGTCACATCAACCTCCATTGTTCTGGTTCCCACCACCACATGGGCCTCATCACTCTTCCCGGTCTGAGCATTGGCTATCCAATCATCATAAGGAGCCTCCTCAACAATAGCAGCAAGAAGGCACGGTATGGGATCTTCATGTGGGGAGGCAACAGTAATAAGAACACTGTACTAGACCAGAGTCGGCACTGGAATCGAGTCCTCCTCGGCACCCTCCTAGTCACACATGACCAATATGGGAGATTCGGAGGACTCACCTCCCTTGGCTGACCTAGCGAGCCTAGACGCTTGGCCCGACAAGGAATCAAGGACAGGAACCATCCTCCTTGAAATCCTCTTGGACCTCTGTAGCCATACCAGAATGGCCTGATTGTCACTTGAAGAGGAGTTGTATGAGGTCTCCCATCGCTTGGAAGCCTTGTCGAAAGGCCCCCAAATAATTAGCACTCTAGGCCTCCTCCTAGACGCGACAAGCAACACCGGGGGTATGTCAACCCCCTCAAAGTGAGGCTCCCACTAGACCCCAGGAAATGCCTCCACAGTCAACCAATGGCTTTGTCTCCCGGAGGGTGTCGGGGTGTGCCCAAATGAGATCTGTCAATGGCTTCTTCTGATCCTCCTGCCAGTCTCCCACGACGGTAATGAGAGAAGCCCGTATATTACCTTTAAATGTTTGAAGGACCCCACTTGGAAGGAACCTCCAGATAAAAAAATCGATCCTTCCACTTCTTGGTCGAGTCAGGATTTGGCCCTTAGAAGTGGGCACAGGGACATCGAAATGCAATACACACCCTGGTTAAAGCGGAAGACCACTTTCATCGGCTTAAGGCTGAACTTGCAACCGTAATGATGGGAAAAGACGCACATAGAGACAGAGTATTGGACAGCACTGGGCTGAGGCCTTGCATTCAGGATGCACAGCCCCATCAGAATCTCATACAACTCCAATGCGACTAAAAGTGAAGTCCCCCTTCAGATGGAACTTGTAAATCATAATGTATCCTTCTGGCGGGGAGCGAGCTATCATCCATGCCTGGAAGCCGAAACTCCATGGTGCTTGGGATCTTAAACCAAGCAAACAGGGACTCAATGTCCCAGGTAGTGAGCGCAAATTGGATCCTATCAACCTCCTTGAGAGCTATGAACGAAGAAACAAGAGATCGCATAAGCATAATGGTTTGAATCAAAGAAGAATGGTGTAGGAAATGGAAAAGGCTTGGGGTTTAAATAATCCTCTACCTGAACCAAAATGACATCATGTGAGGGAGTTGAGGAGGCATGCCCCATAATGATCACGACACATGCTGCACCATGGAGGCGCCATAACACGTTAATCAAACGTTGTCAGTAATGATGGTCTGACATATTTAGGATGGCCAACAGGCAGAACAATTTGCTATTTCAAATACCCTAACTCCCTGGGTTCCTAAAGTGGCAAACTAGTGGCATGCTACTTGGGCAAGCCTGAGGCAAATTCAACCGCCCCTCATCCCAACTGTGTGTTTCGGACAGACCGTCGTGAATCTGGACTGCCAGAAGAGTGAGCCACCAGAGGGCCACGCGGCTCGATTTGGCAGTCGGAAAATAGCAGAGTACCGCTTGAACACCCGAATCACATACAACATGCGACAATGATCAAAACGGTTTAGCATGTTTCAATGAAAAATTAGAGTATACATCCACAGGCAATTATCGTCCTCAAAATACAATAAGACAAAAATAAGATCCTATTTATGCATACAACTAGGGTTTGCCATTGAGTCGGGCATTCTCATGCCGGAGGTCCACCGGCTCCCTTCGAGTCATTTGATGCTCGTGCTCGAGCGAGGTAATTTGATCTAGGGCCCAGACATGGACCTTTGTGAGCCCTTGTGATCTTGACTCAGATTTAGATAGAGCTCAGGTGAGATGGTTGACCCGTTCCAAGCCCCTCTATGCCTCCACAGCTATAGCATTAGTTTGGCACTCCAACTCATCCAACCGTGCATGAGTAGTCTCCTTCGCTGTGTAGGACACCCCCAGTGGCTATGAAATAGAAAAGAGTGGTCAGCCAAAGACTACATCAACAAAACATACATGCAAAAATTTATATTACCTCCCAGAGATATGAACATACTTGGTAGGAAGATCCGACAGACTCAAAACCAAGGGGTGCCCCTAGGAGCCCTAGGAGTCCAAGAATAGAGGCTCCCGAATGATGCTCTTCCTTAGTGGTCACTGCACTCACCGAATCCTCTGTTTTGACTCCTGCCGACGTTTCCTTATTAGAGCTTGCCTCCTCGGTTGAGGACTCATGTTCAGAAGAAGAAAAGGACAATCCCACTAGCCAAGCTAGTAGGTCGTGAATGTCAATGAAGCCCTTGCCAGCCACTTAAAGACCAGAGCAAAAATGATTAGAAGGAAAGATGGTAAACCTAGGGATTGAAACTTTCGTAGATGGCAAGCTGGAGGAGATGGTTAAGGGCTAGCACTTAAATAGCCAATGCCCCCGCTAGCAACGATGTCGTTTGAAGGCAACAAAATGACGTTTCCTTTCACTAGCGCCATTATGGTGATTGGCGTGACGCGTCCCATTGCAATCAATATGCTTTCACACCTCAATTAATACAACGATGACGACGCAACTCAGCTATTGATGCCCTAGAATGTCAGTTCCCCATATTGTAGAATGATAGCTCCAGGCCCCGGCCAACTCGAGGCCGGTTCGACCAATTGCATCCTGATTGAACGTCGGGGCCTACGGCGTGAGTTAAACTGCTAGAAGATCAAGCTGCTAGTAGGGCTGCACCGTTAAATTATGAAGACCGAGCGGTCGAAAGTAATATCAGAAGATTCAAATCAGTTAAAGTATGCAAGAGTGTTAGAAGCCATGTGATGAAGACAGAAAAATATTTGGTAATTTCATTCATTAATTTTTTTTATAATGTATAAACTTTACATCAACGGACATATAAGGTAACAATAAGGGGAAAAATACATGGAATGATGACTTGATGGCATTCTCCTGAAAATTGGTTTGGGAAAGACAGGCTCAAGGAAGACAACTGCGGTGGGAAACACCTCGCAGCCATGTTCCAGTGGACTATCTTTCCGTCGAACGTCTTGACCAAAGAACAAGCAAGCCAAGAGATAATGGAAAGCTATCCCCGGCAACAACGGGGCGTCAGATGTCGCTGCCCTCCCATGGGAGGCTCACCCTTTTGGATATCTTCCAACGAGACCAGCCGTAGCCGTTGGAACTAAGTGAGACACAACATGGCAATGACAGACTAATCGCTAGTAGGTTTGCAAAGCAACTCCTCTAGCAAGCTCCAAAGGCGAGCCCTGTAGGTAGAATCGAAGGGAGGGTCACTTCTCTAGATCTGAGAGTACATCAAGAGAAATGCCTACCCTTCGAAGCTTCTTGAGAGGAGGACAACCGAACGCTAGTGGGAAGAGGAAGATAGCGATTGCCCCTTGATTGAACTACCCTCATTATGACATCAAAGAAGTCAAGGGACACGGTAGACTTCAAACACTTCTTCGAATCTCACAAAACTCCATCCGATCTTAGTGGGAGGCAACAAAGGACCCATGCTTGCATTGAGCTCTCGCACCACTTAGTTGATGTAAAGGTAAATCATGGACCAAAGTGTAAAGAGTCCATCTATTTATAGACGAGGAGGGAGATCGACGAGCCGTCAATGAGGAGTCATGTGTGCTATTATCATCCATTGGGAATTGATAAAGAGTCAATGTCAGGCCTTAAATCAAAGCCAAGATCTTTCCAAACAGAGTATTGAATCCTTACATTCCTATACAAAAAGCTACAAGATGTTTAGGAAAGAAGCACAACCCTCAGTAACTCGCGACAGAACATCACGGGAAGGAATGCATGAGTTGGCCCAGTTGGAGACGTCCTATTATCTAACATACTAGAAACTTGTGAGGCCCAATCATCCGACATAGGGGGCTAGTGATGGACCCTACTATACCATGGGCTGATCCAAGGTTAAGCCCATCCATAAGCAAAGATTTGTGAAATTCGAGGCCTAAAAGGCCATACGGCAGGCCTAACCACGGCCAGCACATAATGGGTTGATTGACATATAGAGCAGCCAAGCCTAATAGGTAACCCTCTGCGGCACGACCAATCAAGATGAGGGAATCTTCCAACTCAGTGGTGACAGCCTAGCCACCACAGAGAGCGTCGACTTGGCAAGTGCCTGCCATTGGTGGTTGAGGTCAATGTTCAGAGGGGATGGCCATGCTCACTTGTTCATAGCAAAAAGGACACTACCGCTGCCAGGTCACTACTATTGCCAGTGTGGCTCGATGAATCATCCGTCAGAACAGTTTAGAAAATGTTTGCAAGGACCACTCATGGTTGCTCCACTACCGTAAAATGACAACTGACACCAGTGGCTTCGATCAGTGACCAACAACTTGCAAATCCTTACGTAATAGCTATTCAAGCTTTGGCGCCAAGACCACGCTGGGCCATCGTCTACAAATATCCCTTCTCCATCACTGGAGACAGAGGGGGCAATCCAGAGAGAGGACCTAAGAGGAAAAAAGACCTAAGAGGCAATCCAAAGAGGAGCAACCAGAAAAATCCTAGAAAGCAAACAATCCTAACAAAGAGCATTCCCTACCTCTTTCTCTTTTGTAAAGCCGCTCCCCATCGAGCGCACCATCGGAAACAGGCTTTCCGTTACTACTCAAAAGTCGCTACCCGTTGAACACACCCAGCGGAGCCAAACTCTCCAATATTACTTACTTTTTTCCACATACGTGCATCCATATAGTCTCTTACACCCTCGTATCTTTTCACCCGTTGAGAAAGATTTCTCACTTGAGTATCGGAAGATAAATTGAAGAGTGAGTCCTATAAATTCTCTAACTTCTTATTTGTTCATTGTATTGGACATGATTCAAGATATTAGAGACGGATATCAAACCCATCTCAATTCGACCCATCGTAAAAGATCAATTGGCTTCCTAATTCGTATAATAATTTAGATCTATGAACACATCAGTTACTATGTTGAACATATAAATCAGGCTCTTTATAAATCTAAACCCCCTATTGATTTTTTAGTTTTTTTGTAAAAAAAAGAAAAATCAACTGTATTAGTTCATGTTTCCAAGATTTTGGAATAACCTCCTACCTACTTTCTCTTACATGGAAACCACCATAAATATTTTGATAAAATATATTTATATTTGTAATACTCTAATTATACATTATCACTATGACTAGAGGATATTAAGATTTAAAAAATTTTACATAAATTTAAGCTATTATAATTAATATCATTGATTAAAGATTAATTTTTAATTTTTAATTAATTTTTAATTTCAGCCTTTATATTTGATGCGTACCTGGATCCAACTTCGAACAGATTCAGATTCTTCTTGGATGATTCGATCTGGCTCCGTTCACCGAGTGCGGGTCCTGCACACCACTAAAATGAACAAGAGGTCA
>JAOVVI020016441.1:0-10889 GCA_028571085.2 Nepenthes alata
GTATACTCTGATATCCGATTTGGGTTTGTAGATGTCAATGGTTAACTGATTTAATTTTATTTGATGTGTCGGATTTTGATGTGATATTATGGGTGATTTAGTTGGCGAGTCGCTGTGGTAGTATGGATTACTTGGTAAGAATATTTTGATATGTAATTTGGGTTATAAATTTTGAGTATGAGGAAGAGTTGATCAAGAGGCAATAAATTAATGTCGTTTTGCTTACAAGTTATTTGATGAGGATATGTGCTAAGTTTATTTGGTATATATGACCACATCCAGGAGTCATTATATTGCCATAAATGATTTTCTAACTGCACGACATTTGAGAATGTTTCTTAGAAGAGAGGATTAGTCTAGATCATCTTCTGATCAGTAAATTAAGGTTGTTATTGAGATTGTGCCAAAATTGGCATCAATTTTGAAGACCCCTTATAGAATCAATGAGGCATCGGCCGAGTGCTTTGTCGTGGGTTACTTTAGTGCCTTTGGGGTGAGTAATATGAATCGATGAGGTTATGTATGGATTATTAAAATTTTAAATTGTTTGGGAGATGAATTGTTTGATAAGCAAGTATTGGGAATTAATAAGTGATTTGTTTGATCAATTGCAAGGGATCGATATTTTCTAAAACCAATTTACATTTGGAGTATTGTTAATTAAAGATGAATTGGGAGAATGTGCCTCAGATAACTTTTAGGATAAAGGTATGGCCATTATGAGTTCGGTGATGTCTTTTTGGGTTAGCAATTTTATCGGTATTTTTTGTGGATCTTATGAATTGGATCTTTCAGTCGTATTTGGGTCAAATTTGTGATGGTTTTATTGATGATATTTTGACTTATTCAAAAAATTATGAGGTGCATGAGGTCTATTTGAGGATTCTATTGTAGATTGTGAAGGGTAGTCAGCTGTTTGCTTATTTGAGGAGATATGAGTTTAGTTGGAAAAAAAGTTATTTTAGATGTGCTGTTTCTTTAGTGGAATGTTTGTGGATTTGTAAAAGATTAAAGCGGTGTCCGATTAGAAAAGGCCGGCTAGGCGATTTGTTAATGCTTCCTTGAGAATCGTAGTGTCTATGGGGCATTTGGCTCAGAAGCGATTAATATTTGTTGGAATGATAATTATGAGGAGAGCTTTCAAGAAGTGAAGGGCGGGTTGTCGACAATGTCGATTTGGTTTATAATTGATGGATCAAGTAAATTTATGGTAGGTTATAATGCTTCGAAGGATGATTTGTGGTTGTGTTTTGATATAGTGTGTCCGAGTGGTTGCCTATTGGTTAAGACAATTGAGAGTATATGAATAGAGTTACTCCACCCATGGTTTGGAGTTAGTAGTTGAGATGTTTACTATAAGGATTTTTGAGGTGTTATTTATATGAAGAGAGAGTTGTGATTTCATTTGATCATAGTGGCTTGAAGAAATTATTTGACAAAAAGTGTTGATCATGCGACAATACAAGCTGGTGGATTTGCTTAAAGGTTATGATGGTGAGTTTTGGTGTCTGTCAGGGAAGGTGAATATTATTGTCGATGTTTTGGGTTGAAAGTATTTAGATTTGATGTGTTTTTGATACTTCATGGGAGATGTTGAATAGAATAAAGAGTTGCTCTATGTGATTGCTCTTAGGAGGATCGAGAATGGCACCGCTGTGTCTCCAGGTGCAGTCTGTAATTTTGGAGGAAATAAATTTGGGTGATGATCCATAGTCGATAGGCTCTTCATGTTTGAGGGAGTTGCCAAAGTTTTGGGTAGTGAGTTGTGGGCAAATGTTAATGTTCAAGTAAGTGGGATGCTTTGCTTTTGGAAAAAGAATTGTATTATGAATATTGAGGTTTTGAAATTATGAAATGAGAAGCCTCCTTTTTTTCAGGGTTGCCAAGGATTGTGAGAAATATGGATGCGATTTGGGTTATTGCGGATTAGCTGACAAGGTCAGCCAATTTCTTGCCAATTCAAATAATGTGTTTGAAAGATAAGTTAGCTTGTTAACGTGTTATCAAGACAATGAGATTGTAGGGTATTCCAGTTTTAAGGTTTCTGATTGTGACCTGAGGCTTGTGTTAAAAGTTTTGGACAAGTTCGTATAAGAAATTTGGGCACCAGTTTGGAATTTGATATGGCATTGCATTTGTAGATAGATGATCTATCAGAGTGGCATAGCGGAAACATGTGGGCTTGTAGCCTTGGGTTATAGGATTTGATTTAGGATTTGAAGTAGGGAATCCGATTTGAGAACATCGATTGTGGGAGATGAGAGGCAATTGGGATGATTAATTTCTGCTCGTTGAGTTGCTTGTAATAATAGTTGTCAGTTGAGTAATGAGAAGGCCCCTTTTAGGCTTTATGGACGTAGATGTAGGTCTCCTGTTGATTGGGAAGAATTAGTGATTGCAGATTGTTGGGCCTGATATTGTTAATGATTTGTTGGAGAAGATTAAGATTATTAGAGATTGGCTGATCGAAGTTTAGAATCGTCAAAAAAGCTATACTGATAGGAGGAGATTAGATTTGTGGTTTGATGTGGGCAACCATATGTCTCTAAGGGTATCTCCGAAGAAAAGAATTTTCAGTTTTGGGAATGAAATCGAGATCGAGGCTCATTAGGCCATTTGAGGTTTTGCAATGAAACGAAAAGGTGGCTGATAGATTGGCTTTACCTTCAAGTTTAGCAGATCGTTATGATGTGTTTTATGTATAAATGTTGAGGGAATATGTCGATGATCCTTTGCGTGTGTGTGGGTTGGAGTCACTATTGTTTGACGAGAATTTCCCCTATGTTGAGATTTGGTTTAGATTCTTGGGTCAAAAAGTGTCTAGTATTGAGAAATAAAATGACCCCTTTGGCTATAATGTTTTAGAAAAATCTTTCCATTGAGGAATTATCATGGGAGTGTAAGAATAAGTTTGGGAGAATCTCCCAATCCGTTGGAGGTAAGGATTGAAGTGTGTAAATTTTGATAATTAAAATTTTTATATGTTGGGAAGAGTTTTAATACCCAGATCCTTATTTAATGTGTTTTGGATGTATTTAGTATTTTTGGATTTATTAAATATGTTAGATTAATAGTATTTTCTAAAAATTTTGAAGGGTTTGAATTTGACATTTCACGCTTGAGACGCACTAGTCAGCACTAGAAAGGCACGATTTTCAATATGGGTGCGCCAAAGGAGTGCTTAGGACTCGCTCTAGTGTGAGTGCCAGAGTGGCCACACTCGAGTGCAAGGTGGGTATATAAATGCGCGTGGGTTAGGATTTTGGGCATTTTTGCATGCAGAGCCAAGAGAGAAGAGAGAAAGAGCAGAGAGAGAAAGAGAGAAAAAGTGACGATTGAGTGTCTCAGAGTATTATTTTATCAGATCTGCTTGGTATAAGGTTATGACAAGTATTTGTAAGCTAAATCCTTAGTCTTTTTTTGTGCCCGACAATATTTCTGAATGTTTCAAAAATTTTCTTTACATGCATATTATTTTTACACACCATATTTATTTATTATATACATACATGCCCAGTGCATGCACACTTAGCAGCACACGCTGCTTATACTCATACTCATAGACACACACACACACGGCACACATAATAGGTACACCAACTTCATCGACGCTGTCCACGTATATACGTATGTTTATATATGTACACATACTTATATAATCAAACAGTATATTTATACGTGTAAATTTTTCAAATACGTGCCTACAAAATTCTACCCATGAATCATACATAAACGAAACAAAAATCCCGAATCACATCTCCCTCTTTACACGCTATTGTAATTATTGGAAAAACAAAACAAAAATAGAGCATGATGCTTTGTTTCAATTTACCAGGTTAATTTCTGCCACACAACGAGGAAAGCTTATTCTTTTCAAACGAAAAATATGAGTTTGCAAAACAATCCTACTAAATTTCACACCTTAATTCATAGGCGCATCGAACTGTCTTTCTTCTTGATGAATAGCACTGGTGCTGCCCACAGAGAAATGCTAGGCCTGATGAAACCTTGATCAAGAAATTCCTGCAATTGTATCTTCAGTTCTTTCAACTTTTTCGGGACCATCCTGTATGGTGCTTTTGATATTAGTGTAGTTCTTGGCATCAAGTCTATGCTAAACTCAATCTCTCGTCTCAGGGGTAGTCCTAGTAGCTCCTTGGGAAATACATTTGTAAACTTTTGAACTACGACAATATCCTCCACACGATGCTCTTACGGCGTTGTTGTAGACATGAATGCAATGAAACCCTTGCACTCACCATGTAGCAGACAATGTGCAGGGATCGCTGAAATTATGGGAGTTACTATCCGACTCCCAAAATCATGGAACTTAAACTCATCCACTCCAAGATTAGAGAAATTCACAACCTTTCGAAAACAATCGATATGGGCAAGATAGGCGGTAAGCCAATTCATGCCCAAAATTATATCAAAGCTTATCATTTCCACTGGGATTAGGTCAGCTGGTAGATTGTGGTTGCCAATGTGAACCATGCAATAGGGGTACATTTCCTCCAATTGCATGGTCTCGCCCGTCGGTGTAGGCACATATCAGATAAAGTCCAAGGGTGCAGCTTCCACTCTCAGACCGGCAGCAAAACTTGGTGCCACAAACGAATGTGTGGAATCAGAGTCAATAACACATGAGCAGATATAGAGTGAGAAAGAAGAATTGTCACGAACCCGAACCAAGTAGGTCAATTTAAATAATTAATAGTAATTTCTAAAATCTAATTTCCCAAATAATTTTAAGCAAATAATACTAAGTCCCAAAATTCGGGTGTGACAAACCAAAATATATACTCAACAAAATTAAAATCCTCACGGGACCCCATCGAACCAGGGTCCAAAGAATATAAATACGACCTGCTCTACAATTATCGTAAGGGAGACAATAACCCAACCCAAAAATCATAATCAAACATAACAAAATATTCAATTATATCCAACAGATAACAATAAGCCTATAACCGGTCAATTCCATAATCAAAATACATCAAATATCAATATGAACCATAACAAAACTGAAACTCACTAAATCGGATGAATATCTGACCGATTATATCTTTACTCCTGTACTGCAACTGAACCTTCTACTCTGAAGTGACAAAATAGAAAAATGAGCCTAATGCCCAGCAAGTATCATATTTAGTCAAAATGAGTCCAATAAATCAGATGAGAAGTCAAATGGGTGAAAATCCAATCAAATTCAAAGAGAAATTCAAATCAAATTTCAGAGTAAATCCAATTCAAATTTCCAAATAAATTCAAATCGTCGATAAGACAAATTCCAATCAAAATCCAAGGTAGTCTCATACTCCAATCAAATATCCAAATCCAAACGAACGTCCAAATTTTTAAAATAGTCCTCGTCGGGACGTATATATATATATATATATATAAACTTATATATAACTAAAACAGAGGTGATCCGAACCATTTTCAAAATCGATGTCGATTTCGAGTCCAAATCTGAGTCCAAGTCCAAGTCCGAGTCCAAATCCAATGCCCGATGAGCTTGTGATCTGAGGCAGAATCCGATAGTCGGATAATCCAATAGCAACGCGCAAGGAGAAGACGGTCAACATTTGAGTTGACCGCCGGGGTGTTGCCCGCCTTCGTTGGGAGCAAAGGGAGCTCCACCACCGATCCCCTGATGGGCTGTGGGCCACAGTGGAATGGGCCTATTACTGTAGGAAAGCCTCCAAAGGCCCAACTTGGCTTCGCACAACGGTCAATGTTCAGTTGACCGCCTGCGAGCAAGTTGGCCGCCAAAGTGGTCAACGTCTGCGTTGACCGTTTTCACTATTGGGCTTTCCGATTTCTGGGCCCGCCTTCTTCAGTGGGCCGCAAGAATGTTGACCGTTCTACTTGGGCCTCCGTTGAATTCTCTTTGGGCCGGCCCATTATTGGTGTACCCATCAATATGGGTGCATATATTTGTGATAGAACATGTTATATGAACTTTTGCATTAGTATTGATACGCTTGAAATGCTAATATTCAGTTATGTGATTATTTCTGTATCTCATTAATAAAATCTGATAAAAATATTATTCGCGTTAATCTTGGTGGCGTGCATATAACTTTTGGCACCTATGGATAAGTAAAGAAAAGTGTACGAAAACTCTACGGTATCTGGATGAATGGGAGTCCGTGGGACCGTAGAATAGTCTATATACTTTTTCAATACCGATTTCATTCCGAAAATTGAGATCGTTGATATTGAGGATGGATACTTATCACTATGTGACCATTGTAGGAGATGATATTTGGGATATCATTTGGTGATGGGTATTATGGATGGTATCAGCATGCTACTGGTACAGCCTCTGGGAGGACTATAGGGGTAGTTGGATACGATAGATAACCTCGTTGTATTACCCAGCCGTTGGGAGGGTAAATACGTGACCTTTGGTTCATTATAGTAGAATAATATCATAGGATATTTTTATTATCTCGTACAGTCGTTACATCAAATTAGGCAAATAATTGAATCTTGTTATCTTGTACAATTGGTCAAGGTCGTTGATATTGAGAAATGATACTTAAAACCAAGTGACCATCGTAGAAGATAATATCTGGGATATCATTTGATGAGGGGTATCACGGATAGTATCGGCATACTACAAGTACAGTCTCTGAGAGAACTGTAGGGGTAGTTCGATATCATGGATAATCTCGTTGTACTTACCCAACTGTTGCGGTGTAAATACACGGCCTTTGGTTCACTATGGTAGAATAAGGTCCGTTGAGACTTTTGTCATTCATATAATTGTGATATCGTATTGAGTTAATGATCAAATTCAATGGAATCCAAGTTACTTCTTGACATCCAGTTGTCACATGACTTTTGGTTTATAAACATGATATGTTTTGTGTCTCGGATAGTAGTTGAAATATCACCTACTATTATTAATTTTATTCATTGTTTTATCGTCCGAGATACTTTATTGTATTTATCTATTTTTGTTTATTTTTACTTATTTGGTATTCGACTCACTCTTGTGTTTAATTAATTTTAAAATAGACAGGTTAATAGGAGGATAAAAGAGACCGCGTGTTATTGTGTAGACTCTGGGCAGAGGTGATCTTAGAGATCGAGGCTCTCAGGATAGATACGTAAGGTTTTTGTTGGTTCTGTTACTATTCGACATTTATTAGATTTTTATTATGGGAATTGGTATTTTGAATATTGAATTAATGATATATTTATGAAGTTCATTAATGATATTTTTAATGATATTGAGTTCATTGATGACGTATAATTGATAATTTCGGATAATCTGGGACTTCATCTTGGATGGTCTGGGTCGGGTTCGGGGACTCGAGTTCGAGTCGTCACACAACTTCTAAGAGGACTGTTAGGGTAGTTGGGATACCATGGATATCAGGTAATTTTGTGATATTTACCCAATCGTTGAAGCCGTAAATATATGATTTTTGATTCACTATAATAAGATTTGTGTCCGTATTGTGCTTTTAAGCATCCAAAATGAATTTGTCTTAGTTTTAGTTATGGTTGTTTTTACATAGAACATTGATAATTAATTGAGAATTGGTTCTCTAAATTTCATTTCATTTTATAAGTGAAAATTTCATTATTTTTTCTTTTCCTACCCCGTGCAATACTTTTGTTAGCTAACAATATTTTCTTTTATTCGTTTTACTTAATTAAAAAAAAAACAAAACAAAACAACAGTTCCTAAATATACAAATTATATATATACAAAGTAAGGATGGCTAAATTTTTAATAAAATAAATTTTCTTCAAATAAAGAAATGGAAGTGGGTTGTAGGGATGAGGCATAACAGTGCTTTTTTTTTTTTTACAGCAAAATATATATTGGGAGTGGGTGAAATTTCCTTTGCTACCCCTAAAGTCTAATTATTAATTAGGGGAGGAAAATGGAAAAATAAATATGAAGCAATGCTAATTAATTACTTTCACACTAATTAATTAGTGTTTATAGAACTTTACAAAGAGGGATGTAATCCGTCGTATATCGACAAAAAGAAAAAAAAAGTTGGGTGGCTTTGTGCTCGTGTTATGTATTTAAGCATTTAAAATTAATTTGTCGATGTATAATTATAGTTATTTTTATATAGAATATTAAAATAAGATGAATATTAAATATTAATTTTTTATCACTACTTATTTATCATTTTTTAATAGACTATTTAATTTTTGTTAGTTATTTTAAATTTGTATCTTCACTAAATTAAACTTTGTTGAAGGAAGATTTGGAAATTTATTTTATCATAATTATTTGTTTATTAAGTTAGGAAATAAATTGGAGTGCGGAGATTTGGTAAATATTTCACTGTAAAAGGGAAACCGAAAATAAGCTTGGGGCATGTTTTGTAATTTCAGGCCATCAATCAATCAGCGGCTTTTGTGATAGAACTGTGGATACGGATTGACTCATTTGAACGACGGTATTTTTAATTATTCTTATTTGATATGTTATTATTAAATATAATAATACAATTTTAGATTATTTTTTTCTTCTAAATCATTGTGGTTAGATAATTGGGTATGGATTATTTAATAAATCTGGTCAGTTTTTTTTTTTTTTATATAAATTGTGTGATACTTACTTGTATTTAATTAAGATTATTTATTCATCATTAAATTAGAGTTCAATAATATAGCAGTTTGGGGCTTTGAATCAGAAAAGGCATGATTTTTTTAAATATTTTTTCATTGAATTGATTTTTAATGTTGCAATGTATGATTAGATTTTGCAATATCTATTTGAATTATTTATTGGATTGAATTTTACTAATAAAATCATACACTAATCGCAATAAATGTGTTCTATAAGCTACTTAGAAGTAACTGTAATCCTAATAAATTATATTTATCGTTGAAAAAAAGAAATTTCACCCAAAAATGATTCAAAAAATAAATGCGGTTGTCATTAACTTTAATAATTAAGTGAGAATTTATTTCCTAAATTTTAACTTATAAGTAAATTTCCTAATATTCAAATTTATTAATTACACTAATAAAATTTTATTAGTAAAAATTTCATTATACTGTTTTTTCTACACCGTGCCATACTTTCTACACCGTGTTCCTAAAAAATTCATCAGGAGGTGATATTTGCCGAAGTTTTCGCTCTCTCCATCGTTATTGTGTACTTGGATTTCTACCCTCGCGTGCTCATTTGTAGTTATTATGTGATGAGTTAACAAAGTTGATCCAATATTTTGAAGTCTTTTTGTTTTTAACGGTTGTTAAAAAATTGAGTGCATGCGATTTTTCTAATTCTATCTCAGGCGGATGAAATTTCTTGATTTACCGTAGCCTTTTCTACTTACGAAATGGGAAGTCTTTAGCCCTTGAGGAGAGATCGGTCTAGCAAGACCTTTGGCTTCAGTTTATCGTTATGCAATTGTGATAATAGGCAATTTCCCAGTCAAATCTAACATCACTAAGAACAGGTTAGCTGAATTCGTAAATTTGATGAATTTTTCCTTAGCTTGTCTAGCACATATTTGAGCGTTTCAATTTGAGGATGTATGAATTCGGTAGGGTTAATTTATGAACAAGGAATCCGGTACACCGGCTTTGGCTTTGGCTTTGGCTTTGGCTTTGGCTTTGGCTTTTATGGTGATTGTCGAAGATGTGGCCACGTCCAAAAAGTCTAGATTCTCTACCGTATATAATGGTACGGGCAAGTATTGAGCATGCAATTAAAAGTTACTCATCCTGACGACGACTGGAATTAGAGAATGTGTGAATAAATAATGAATATTATATAAAATAATTTAAATTATTATTTAATTTTACTATTTATTTGCCTCCCTTTGGGTGAAGAAGAAGCGGTCTCCCTTCTCATTTGGATATTAGTTAAGATGTTTTTCGGTGAAATTTATAAATAGAAATCAGAAGGGGTGCGTTCGTACATGGTTGGCTCGAAACTCTATGATACAGGAGCCTCTTACATTAATTCATCCATTTTTGGGCCAATATCTTAATATTTAGTTTTCATTATTGATGCGTCTCTGGATCTTAATTTTGAACAGATTCGGATGATCCTCTTGTCGTAGCTCCGGCCCCATTCTCTGAGTTAGATCCTACACACCACTAAACATAACAGGAGGTCAGCGTGTTTGGCGGGAAGTTGTCCCACCGAAAATACTCCGACGCTCAAGTCAGTCAGACAGTCTTCAAAAAGAAGAAACTGAAATTGAAAGAGAGGTATAGGGATAGTGTTTTGATCCAGATGTAAGTAAGACGCAAGGTCTTCTTGGATCTGGATGGTGGGAAGGTAGTAAACGGCCGTAAGAAGCACGCTTGTTTTCCTTTGGGTTTTTCCTGGAGAGCGAGGGTGGCAGAGAGGGCAGATCTCTCTCTGTTCTCTGTTGTCTCACAGAAAGTGTTCTTAGATTGCTCGCTGCTTCAGATCGTGATTCAAGTTATGTTTCAGAACCTGATTGAGAGCGTGATTCAGAGCCTGTCTTGAATGTTGATTTAAGAGCTTATTAATGGTGGAGAGGATGATCCTCTGTTCTTGGAAGGAGATATCCCCGTATCACCATTGGCTGACTTGCCTTTCGAGGCAGATGCCAGTTACCAAGTTGAGGAGAATAGTTTCCTTCTAGGCGGCCCACAAGTTTCCAAACCGGAGGCCTTCCTTCTGTGCCTGTTACAGTTGGAGAACCCTAGATGGCAAGGATTTGGAGAAATCTGGCGCCTTCCATATAAGGGAGGTGCCAATATTGCCAATATCCTTTTTGGCGCCAGTTGAGACTGCGGAATATCCAGGGAAAGCCGTTGCTGGGTTTCTGATGATTCGTGGGCCTCAACGGGGCAGGCCCGTTACTGTAGAGAGGCCTCTTAGGGTCCAACGTGCGAAACACGGAAGGTCAACGTTTGAG
>JAOVVI020016442.1:0-10888 GCA_028571085.2 Nepenthes alata
GAATTTAGTTGATCATATAACTGTGTGTGCATATATGTATATAATGTGGATGGTCGATTTGGATATGATGTACCAGATATGTGTATGAGCGTGTGTATATACACACATACTGGATATATGTATATATATATATAAAGGACAGTCGTGTGTGGGGGGGGAGGGTAGTCATGTGTGTGTGTGCATATGAGAGAGAGAGGAGAGCCGTGGGTGCTGCTATGTGTGGGGTATGCAATAATCTATGAGTGAATATATATATATATGAAGGATTTAATAAAAATTAAGATATTTGATCGAATATTTAAACTATCCTTGGTATTTTTTGTCTTTCCTAATGACGACATTATTTGTGTTATCTTTGATTGCTTGTGTATGGTCCTTATCTGCACTAAGCAATATTTCTATTATTGTAATTGTGAAGCTTTCTTTTCATCACACTCGATTGCATCACAGTGGCAGAATAAAGTTTAAGAGATTATTTGTGATATCTCGTTATTATTAATACCTATTAAGTTGGGATTCGGTGGAATATACAAGTTATATTTGGTAGAATTTATGTGTCGGATTCTATAATATCTGAATTCAATGAAATCCATATTGTTCATTATTATTTGAAATTTAAGTTATTTATACTAATCTTTGGATTATGAGATCCCTTTAATTATCATGATGTCAAATTTTGAGAAATTTTCGCATGTTATTGGTAAGTTTTATTATCTTTGTCGCATGAAGGTCTGGGAAGACCTGCCTTACTTTTACTTTTAAGGCATTAATACGATAAAATACAAACTTTTGGATATATCTATTTCCTATTGTGTTTTTTGGTATATATCATTTATTAAACATTTGAAATGTTTATTATTATTACCTGTTTTCGATTATTATCACTTGTTGGACTTTTCGATCACTCTTACTATTTTTTTTCTTTTAAAATAATAGGATTAGAGGAAGACGACTCTAGAGTTGGAAGAAGAGTTGTGGCAAGAGAGATTATGAAGCCCAGCTAGAGAGTGTGTTTATTTTATACTCTAGAGATACATTCTAGTATTTTATTTCATTTTGTTAGGATTTTTATTTTTGGAGCTATACTTTTCCTAAACTTTTTTTAGTTATGAAGATATTTAGATTATTATAATAATTATCTTGGATATGTTATGATTTGATGATCTTTATGGATTGATGATGTTCAATGGTCACAAGATCTTTCATATTGTCGGTTCGGGTCAAGTTTATGTACTCGATTTGAGTTGTCACATGCATTCATATATAAGGTATGTTCATATAAGGTAGACACTAAAATCATTTAGACTGAAAAAGAAAAGAAAAAAAAAATGGGTGATCCAATAACAATAAAAAGATAAAAAGGTAGAATACTGCAGAGGTTCATCCATCTCTTAATTTCAATATTTAGTCAGTTAGATGGTTAACATGAAAATCCAACAACAATGTCCTAATATAAGAGTTGAGAGATATTGAACGAGGTGATTTCCTCTCTAACAAGTAGCGAATTTTAGATCCACCACAACAGATGATGAGGGGCATCAGGAGCAGCTACCTGGAAGGAAAAGTATCTCAATTCAGGATATTGTATAAAACAAAAAAATTAAAATAATTTACTATATAAAATATGATAACTAAGATAGACACTATAAATATTTTTTGGTAAATTGTAAAGTATTCAGGAGAGCTTTTTTTTAGATTTACCGAATGAGAACTCTATCAAATATCAAAATTAAAGATTTGTTTAAAGATCGAACGAAACTCTTTAAGAGGTTAAGACTTGGAATTTAGTTGAAAACTGAAGTACAATAGCTCCTTTTATAATAAAAAATGAGCTACAAAATAGCACTTTTTGAAGTAAAGAAAAGTATTCAAATGGTCAGATAATTCTAGACAATAAAGTAGAGCATTATGCTCTAATTGATAAGACAATTAGCATTCAATGTGCATTTCTTAAGGTTTTATAGGGAAAGATTATGATAACATATTGGGCATTTAAATTTAATTTTTTTATTATTTAAGGCTATTGTTGGGTATAATCTAAGATAAAATCTGCCCAACTTATTACTATGTGAGGCCCATGAGTCGTAAGGTCATAGAAAAATATGAATTAATTGAATTGTTAGTCCTAAAATGAAAGATAATCCAACTGAACTATTAAAAATTCTAATGATCAAACTGCGAAAAATATAAAAGGTCGAGGTATCGAACAATTGGTCGGTTAATAACTCTAAACAGTTAATATTAATAAATAATTATATAAATTGAGAGATAAATAATCGAATCAAATAAATAGTTAATGGGCACAACAAAGTAGTATTAAACTCAGAGAGATTATGTAATGATTAGGTTATGTAGTTTCCAACTAACGTAATTATTCAATTAATGTATAATCATAATGAAGGGTACACTAGTGCCAATACGGCTGTATATTTCTCAAATAAAGGAATCCGAAACAGAATTATTCATAGAAATAATAAGTATAGGGTTCTAATCCTTTATATACTTATAAATCTTAAAGATGTGATGCCAAATACAATCAAATAAAAATTTATTGTAAGGCCAAACGATTTGCACAGGCCTAATGACATACAACGCATTGCTGGGCACCCACCACGGACGGTGAACCCGCGCAGGCAGCGCTGCACGCCCCAACCATTGACAGCCCTCCGTGGTGCACAGCCGCAGGACTACCTACCTACGTTGATGCCTGCCACACACTGCCACCAGGAACCCGGACGAGCACCGGCTAGAACGCCATTGGAATTATATCTATAAATTTTAGAAATTGTAGCAAGTAGTGTATACCTTTTGACGGGATCATAATGATAGAGATCGGTAACAATAGAGTAATAAAATGTGAGCCCCGTAAAAAATTAATATTTATAATATTAAATAATTATTTCATTAATTGACTAATATTCATATTATATGATGCATGCTACTAATTAAATCATAGTAAGCAGATGATATTGCCGGTAAATTACAAGAGCATTCTTACCTCCCTGGTGCTTAACCGCTCGCTGCGAGTAAAAGGCGAAAGGCCTGCGATTTCAAAAACCCAGTGGCATTAATTGATCGTCAGGGCTCTCAGGCGCTTAACCGACTTCAATCTCTCTCTTTTCCCTGCAGCGACTCTGATCTGTTGTTTATGTATGGTGTTTCTTTCTAGGACATTGAGTTCTCGACTGCTGTTACTTTAGTCGCCCAAACACTTTGGGTTTCGCTCATTGAGATTGTGTACGAAAATGTTCCTGTGCATGCACTCAATATTGAACTATTTTTATTCCGTTCTCTATTTCTTGTTATGCGTATTGTCGGTAGTCCTCCTTTGATTGCTAATTCATGTATCCTTCAAGTGAAAATCCGGAGCATGTCTATGTTAATTTAGTGCAACTCTGAGTGTTGTCAAGGCTTATCGGGGATCACTTTTGAACATTTTGGAAATGCGATAATTTTCTTTCTTTATTTACTGTGATAATAAGCCTCACCCGCTTTGGTAGGCAAGAGGAGCGGGCAAGCTGGTAGTATTAAACTCAAGCCATTAGCGCGAATGAGTGGATGCTGTCCTTAATTTCTCTCTTGTGATCTCCATGAGTTTTCCAAACAAAATATTAGAAGATGAAGATTCAGTTGGTTCCCATATTGTTATTTTTGTGTGCGGGTAGGTGTTGAATTTTAACTTGATGGCTTCAACAATTTGGAGTAAATAACATCTCATGGGACACTTGAAAATTTTCATCATTCACCTTAATTGTACGTTATACATTATGTCCCATTTAAATGCTTTTCTATAAGATGTTGCCATGTAAATTTTTTTAGAATCACGTAATGCCATAGGATGTGGACAGAAACATATTTTAGTTTGGGTAATGAAAGGAGAAATGGTGCCTACCTTGGTTTGGAACCTAAAAACATAGGCAAAAGGAAAAGGGGAAAAAGAAATGTAAGATTCTTGTTTATATAATACAAAGAATGTAGTAGTTTTAGATAACACCAAACTAGTATTGAAATGACATAGTCTCCCTTCATTGTTCCTTTTCCCTTAATTTAAGTGTTAGATGGAGCCTTAATTTCACTTGATGTTTATTATGTCATATCGAAGTTTGGTATTGTTACATCACATTGAATCCTCAGAGGGGCATCGACATGCTAGTGCTAATGCTCAACCCATCATTGAAAGCCAAGGCTGAGGCAAGCTTAAAAACCTGAGTATGCACGTAGTAAGAAATTGTAGTCAATTGGGCAATAAAAGAAGAAAAACACTGAAACAACCTCTGAAAAGGCATTTCAGAAAAGATTTTTGGTTGGGATGTCAAATGTTATTCACTAGTTCAATACTAATTCTCAACCCCAATGATTGTAACTGTTGTTTGATAGTTGTTTAATTAAACGTGTTTTCAGTTATGTAACTCCATGAAGTTTGGAAGATTTAGTAGGTGGCTTGCTGGTAGATTACTGACTTGCCAAGGTGGCAATGCCATTGGCTTGGGCTCAAACCTCATCAATTTCCCTTGTCCATCTGACCTATTGAAAATAAACCCATGTAAGTTTGTTATGGGCTAAGGATAGGAAGAGTATAATCACATAGTGATAAAACCTCCTTGCACAGGATCTAGACAAACATTTGGACAGCATGATTGCTAATTTTAGCTTAATATAGTTTTGAAATGAACCCTGATGCAGTGTTTAATGCCAAATCAACTAGCCTCATTTCCTTTCACCACGGGTTACCAAACAATTACAAACACCACACAAGCAATCCCATCAAAGATTAGAACCTCCAATTCAGATCTAGGATTTATTCTTAATTATAATAGAAATCCTAGAATTTATGCAAAAACTGCCCGAAACAAGCAAGAATGACAAAATGAATCGTTTAATCAATCTGTAGACTTGAATTGATCAGACCTATGAAAAATGATCAAAAAATTGACCCTAAACGAACCCAAGCAATCCAAGGAATAAAATCTAGGAAAGCTGAAGAAAATCCCCAAATGGTTCCCAAGCGTAAGAGCTGAAGCCTGCAAGAGAAAATCAGTGCACAGTGCCTATTCCATTTCTATTCAATATTGGGGCATTCATACCTAAATACAATATTGATGTATTCCTTTAGGATCTTCAAGATATTAACCAACAATCCCGCAAACTAAGTAACTAACACATCCCCCAAAAAAAGGTTAAAACCCCTACCATTTTGCTAAATAATCAATCCCCAAAATATGCTAACAAGCCATAATATGCCATCAACTCTCAATGCGAGTGAAGTTATAAAACTTCTATTAATGACCTAATCAAAAGAAGACCACTAAAGTAGTGTTCTTGGGCTGCCAAAGCCTTGCCCATGAACCTGCCGAGGACCTTTTGGCCCTCCCCCACAACTAGCTGCAGCTGTATCACTCCTCCTAAGCGTCGCGTTCTCATCAAATTTCAACTTGAGGCTGATGATCTCATATTACCTAAAAATCATTTGAAACATCATGATGTGTTAAAGAACCAATGAAGTTCATACTCAAGGCACTAGATTTTTGGATGATGTTACACACTACTAAAAGCTAAAATTTAAGTAGGCTCATCTATGGGAGGTCCCACATTTCCTCGTGTCAGGCATTGAGCTTGTGGATTTTAGTCTTCCATTACATAACAGGATCACATTGTTTGTCATTCAGGTTTATAGTTAAAGCAGGTGTAAATTCTAAAATTTTATGTGGAGAATGTTGACCAGAAACAGAACTAAAATTACCAGAGACTATACTTTACATATAGCATGTGCAACCTGTAGATCGACAACCTAACAGTGCTCAAATACATCTGTGGTCAGCATTCAGCCAATTTGAAGCATTTGGGTTTTGATACTATGTCAAATGGGTTGCATAGGCCATCCTTAGCAATGGAACCTCAGTAGTTTTGGTTCTGATATTTTAGTCACTGCTCCCACGGAAAAGTTTGTTTCTCGCAACCACTTCTACCATAAATTTGATGACAGGGTGTGATTTCATGTTGTAATGGAATATATGAAATCCCAAACTCAATGCCATGGTCTGGGCAGGGTTGGGAGTTGGAGTTTGTGAGGATTGGGCACAATCGATTTTCAGAGGTTACCCTTGGTTATCCGCAATGCTTGAGCTAGTTGATTTGTCTATTGTGTCACTTAAAGCCTTGCTGAATTGTCGTATCTGTTTATCTCTAGCATTCATTGTCCTCTCAAATTTGAGAGTGCTGAATCTTTTTTCTAAGGCTTTATTTGTAGTATTTCTTAGACAGGTTTTGATTGGTTTTACTTCCTCTCTATGCATGCCCCTCCTGCTTACAGTTCTGTCCTCGCTCAAGTTTTCTAGATATTTAAGGCTTTTTTTGGCGCTCTGTATAAGTGGTCCGACCCTTCTTGGACTTCGCACATAGCAGGACCTTCGTGCACCGGGATGTCTTTATGCTCTCTTTGCTATTATTTATCATTATCATGTATTAAAGGAAATTTTCCCCTATTTTGTGCAATATTCTCTAGGTACAAGTATGAGTTGGATGGCAAAGGCATGTGATGAATGTGCTCTGAACTGTTTATTGATCCATAAGAAGAAACATGATCCCTCACCACTGGTTACTTCCTTCTTCAAAGTTATGATTGGTGATCGGTTCACTGAAGCATTGGTAAAATATTGAAAGCCTTTATCCTGTCACATTATAGATAGGAAATAAGTAGGCCATTTGATTAAGAATTTGTTTAACAATATTGTGAATATCGACAAAGTGCCTGATGAGTGGAGGCATAGCATTTTAGCACTCCTATTTAAAAATGAAGATACTCGAGATTGAACTTGAAGAACTAAATTCAGATTGAGCAGAAAATGGGGGCATCAGTAAATCACGGCGGCTTTATACTTAAAAGCATACTTACCTTTTATGAAGATACTGTCTAAGCCAGCTGTCTCCTATGATTTACAAATCAAACCCTGAATGTGAGAGAAATTTGAAAGTCATAAGATGAACATATATCCATCAATTTACTACTTCTGATAAGTTGATGGCACATCTTTTTCTCATCATCCCTTTGTTTGCAGTTTGTGCCTCCCAGATTTGCTCAAAAACTTACATCTTTGGTTGATAAGGAAACCTATCTTGAGGACTCAGTTGGCCGTCGATGGGCGGTCTCACTGTCTCGTCATGAGGGTTATCTTGTTATTCAGCAAGGATGGCAGGCTTTTTTGTTGGACCATGGGATTGAGCTTGGAGATTTTTTGGTGTTTCATCACGTAATAGGATCACATTTTTTTGTTCAAATCTACGGAAAAAATGGGTGTGAGAAGCATAATTTTGATATTGAGAACAAGAGGTCTAAGACAGTCAGAGATTTGATTGCTAAAGATGGCCAGTGCAACCTGCTGCACAGAGAATCGATAAGTAAACAGAGATCAAATTCCTCTTCTGTTTCTGGTTTAGATGCCTATGTAATTCAAAACAATGTGGAAGATGCTTCAAACCGTGAGAACAATAATGTGACATCCCAACCTGTCTCCACTGTGGGATACATTGACGAATCATGCTTGTTGTTAAATAGAGATGTGGGTTTAATGAGACAAGATTACAGAAGTTCTTTCTTTGATCTGTCTGACTTTGAAATGTCAGACGCCAAACATTTGACTGCTGAAACCAATAAATTTGAGAGTCAATGCAATGGACGTCCTCATGATACTTCTCCACTGCTGAAAGGTCAAACTGAAACAGCCTTGATTGAGGGAGATACTATGATTATAGAGGGTGCGTCCGTGTCAAAGGGTGCATTTGATGTTGAAATCACTGGTGGAAAGGGTGAAGTGCTGTGCATATCTGAGAAGGATCACGGTAAATCTAGTGGAATATTGCCTGTAGTGGAGACTATAATCAATACCTATGCTGCAACAGACAAAGGACAACATATAATTGAAAAAGCTTCATCCAAAAAAGGGACTTTGGGGCAACTGTTGATGGTGAGCCACCAGGAACATATGGAAAAAAATGTGGACATGCCGATCTATTTCACTGGGATAGCTCAACTTAATGAAGGAACCTCTCCAGCACACTCAAGTTAGTGCTTTTTATTTGTTTCTCTCTGTATTTTTGTTCAACAAATGTTAATGCTCTAATATTTACCAATTATTTTGCCTCTTATGTTCGTGTTTTCATACATATAACTTGGTCGTTATTCAAGATTGATGAATTGCTGATATGCAAAAAGAGCACACGCCCAAACCATTAGCCAGGAAGCCCACCCACTTGCTCCCAGACAGTCTCGGGGTTAGACACACACTCTGGACATGCTTGGACTCGTGTTGAACGCATTTGGAAATTTCTTATTAAATCAATTCACGTTGTGGACATTTTGGGGGTATGTAGGACACTCTAGGCACCATTTGAATGCGTTAGGGACACGCTAGGGGCTCATTTTGTCTCTTTTCAATTTTCTTTAACAAAAAAGACCTTTAATAAATATAGTTTGTATTGATCAACTAAAAATCTAAAACATATTCTCTTGTTGGAGAGAGCTTGCTATCCGAGCCATTGATGTATCCGTCTCGCCACTCCCTTTCGGATTCCGATATTTCCTAATACCATAATAATATCAAGATATATTACTGTGTCGGTACTATATATCGGCGGTTATAGCTCCACCAACTTACGATTTTTATAAAATTTGTTTCCTCGATATATCTGATATAGATACGTATGGTCTGATAAATCAAATACTGATATGGCTACGACTGTTACTGATATTTTAATCCATGATCTGAACTCATTATTCAAGCTTGCAAATTAGGAAAGAGCAAGAGGTTACAATGGTCTAAAATTGTTTTAACTGTGGAAAGGGGAAATTATCAAAGAAGTTTTTCTGATGACTATATTTCCCTAACTGAGAAAAAAATTGAGGGAGAGCTATTTTATAGAGGTCAGATTTTTTAGAATATATTTAGTATAAAATAATGTTATTTAATCAATTATATTTCCATGTTAACAAGAAATCATAGCTTTTGGTTAACGCATCTATAGCGTGTCTTGTCCTATATTTTTATGAAAATTAGCCATCGTTGAGTCTGTACCATGTCATATTTGTATCCCTTATCCGAATCCTTGCTTCTTAGACCACCAATAAATTACTAACTGGCAAAATGTTTGACAAAAACTTGCTGATAGATTATCAGAGGCCTGCCAATTCAGGTTGTCACTGGAGAACATAGTCTCCAATATGGTTGTTTGTTCCTCTTTGATTTGTACTTCTTGTCAACTACGTATCACTTGTCATTCCCCAAACCAAACTTGCACAAAATCCAGCCTCAATCTAATTGCTTTTTATAAATAACTTAAATTTGTTGCAATAATTTTGTCGAAATTTCATCTCCTTATTCGACAGGTGAAAGATGCAAGGTAGCTAAACAAGAGCAAATAGAGTTGGTGCAAGAGCTTTCGGGTATTGAATAACTTATGCAAGGAGACATGTTTTGTTTCCATAGATTTATTCATTCACTCTGTTTTGGCTGGGTAACGGCTAGCTTACCAATTTAAGGTTAATGTACAATTACATGTAGGGGACCCGCCTGATATCGCTGAAGGGGATCCCATTCAGATTTTGACTCCAGTTACTAATGAAGTTCACAAATTGGTAGAAGCAGAACCTGTTAAGTTGGTTGATTTCCCATCTCCATTAGCAGCTGAAATCTCATGCTTGGTGACAACAGGCAGCAAGTCTTTCCTTGTAAGTTCTGAGAATCCCATCGTAACATCATACATTTATTTATCAATGTCTGCGTGTGCCACTCTTTTGCCATTGGTGAGTTACCTTTTTTTTTTTTGCACTCAAAATTTCTCAAATTATCTTCTCATAAATGGTTGGACTATTTTTCATTGTTACTACTATAGTATAAAACCATTCTTAGGAGCTAAGTTTTTTGTACAGTTGATTTTTTGACATAGTATCAAAGTTTTATTGATCAAGTGGTTGTAAGTTTAATTTCTAAAACTCCAATTTTGTTATAATTACTCAACATATGGTATTGCATGGCCATGTGCTTCGTTCATGCTTCAACAATCAAAAGGCATGTGCATGAGGGGATGTGTTAGTATGTTGAACCATTCTTTTACCTTTACCTTATGGCATAAGTTTTTAGATCTGTTGGTTCTTGATTCTTTTGTTATTTTAACCTACCCCAGTACCAGTGTCACAATTCATCGGTTTAGCCGAGGGGTGAAACATATCCCCACATCAATACTTATGCTTTTATTTTCATTTTGTTTAGATATCCTACCTAGTTACTTTAATCATTTACAGAAGGGAGATCACTAGCGGAGTGCTTCAATTTATAGAATCTGAATTTCTAACATCTTTTGTGCATAATTTTACTGAAGTTATTATCCAAGGCCCAGTCTGGAGTCTATGGAAAGGTTCTAGTATTGAGAAAATCAAGCTGTCAGCAAATCATCTTCCTTACAGATTTCTCCCTTAGTTTCCACTTGCACCTTTCACTCCTCTCTATTTGAATTTCGTTTGTCCAATTTTTCTGTTTGTGCCATAAAATATTTGTTTAAAAGCTTCATTTTCTTCCATATAGGGTAAACTTGTTGTAAATCATATGCCTATTTAAGTTCATTGCTTATGGGATTGCTGTATTGGTATGGTTAACTACTTCATAGGATCGTTAAGAATTATAATGATGTCGGATAACTAGACAAGCAACTAAATACCGGTATCTAAAGATATGGGAATAATCATCATGAACTGAAATATGAATGCCATACTTAGGTTGATCGGCTTCCCGTATATATGGATTATTATGATTTAAATGGTATATTAAAAGTTGGAAAGCTTTTCTACGCCAAGGCTCTCGAATATGAACTTCCTGGATGGAAATTTTCGGGGGGGGCG
>JAOVVI020016443.1:0-10888 GCA_028571085.2 Nepenthes alata
GACCTCCCAAGCCTACTTTCCTCACAGTCTATTATGCAAACCCTCAAACCGCACAAGCAGCAAATCTCCACCCAAGTACCACTTTTGCGACAAGCTATGATCATTGGCATACACCATCCAACGGCCAAAAATGAGGAAAGGAATATGGTCATCTTTAACACCATCCACAGCTTCAGCTGCAATCAGTGTTGTGGTCAGTTCTACTTCTTGTTGCCATAACCAATTATTGCAGTTGCCACAGTAATTGACCTCCCAAGCCTACTTTCCTCACAGTCTATTATGCAAACCCTCAAACCGCACAAGCAGCAAATCTCCACCCAAGTTAGCCTTTGGTAAACCCCAATGCAGCCTGCAAACCAACCAACCATAGTGAACTTACCAAACTATTCCTTTGAGTATCAGCCAAAGAAAAGAAAAGAGAAAAAAAAAAAAGAGAAGAAAAATACCTCTTCTGATTTGAAACCATGGCTTTAAAAAGCAGCTATTATGTAATGTAATGACCATTATGCGGTGGGAAAATGGCAGGCATTCTGGTAAATGATTGTTTAATGGGTTAAGAAGTTCCTAAACATGATATTGTGGTTGGTAGCCTGGCACCCTAGAATGGCCCATACATTTGCCATGGTTCCATATTTCCCGATGAGACTTCTGCTGTTGCTTAAGAACTTATGAATCACCCAAAGAATATATCATTTCATGGTACAGCTTATATAAGAATTATGTAGGGAATTAAATGTCACTGATCCCTGGAATGAAAAAAATTAGCTGGGTGGGTGCAGTCACCTCTTTCTATTCTCTTATTGTAGTGTGACATCTCTTACTTGCTGTGCTTGTTATTTTCTTTTAACCTGATTTTCCATTAGGTGGTACTTACTGGGTCTGATCCTCCTTCCCATGTCTTAGAACATATTGTGCAGTGTTGCAATACAAGGATCAGATTGGAAAAAGAAATGTAGTGCTAAGATAGGGAATATTATCATATTTGTGTGGTCATGATTATTAGGTGGTCTGTGATCCCACAGATTTTGGTCTGGCTCCTCTCTTTCTTTATCTTTATGTTTGTTTGCATAAGACCAAACCCATAAATAAATTGTAGTTAGGTATGGAAGCAGCTGTGGGATTTAAAAAGCTAGATATGAATAAGACTCATTTAGTTCTGATAAGGCATATTATTAGGCATGGAAGATGATGACTATGCGGGATGTTTTTAAAGTTGAAATATGTTATCCGTTATCATGTTATTTTTTCTCCATCCCTTATTGTACTTCTATTATTTGTTTGGATTGTTGGTTGGCACTATATTACAATTTGACTTGCATTGTTGGGATACCGTACAAGGCTTGCCATATCCTTACAACAACAATAACAATCCCCACCATGAAGTTCTAAAGTCCCACTAGGTGGGTTCAATTATATGAGTTCTCTTCCTCTATTCTTCTTAGTCTAATGCAACATTTTCTGAGGGTAAGAATTGTTAGGTTTGTTTTAAGTGCTGGGAAAATTTGTGACATTAAATCGTATTTTGAATTGCCATATTATTATTATTATGTCTTGTGCTAGGTATAAGTTTTAGAATTATATTTGGTTAAAGTGAAATGATAGGTTTTTTGCATGAGCAATGGCTTGCACGATCTTTATGCGACTTCATGCTTGAGTGAAATTATTGAGCGGTTCATGTGTTCGTAGGTTGTTCTGCATGTCTTCAAGCTCTCAGTATTGTGTACTAAACTCACAAGATGGTGCAAAATAGAAGTCAAGCCGTAAGTGGTCCGTGAGACGTTGGCTCATGTTATGGAGTTTGATATTTGGACAGCAAGTCGTTTGCACGTCAAAAGTTAAAGCAAACTACCTGGTACCTGCTTTGTGTGAGGTTCACGCAATTTAAGCTCAAGTGAAAATGCAGTTTTTTCCTACCTACTCCACCCACCTGCTTTGACCGAAATTGTTCACTATATTTTTTGTATAACCATAACAACCTCCTAATGAAAGGGAGTGACGAAGATAGTGAGTGTGGAACTTGAGTAAGCCTTCTTTGAACAATCAAGAGAAAAATTATGAGATTTGAGAAAACCATATATTTTTGGAGAGATCTTTCTTCTTTTAAGATAAATGCTTTGTTATCTTGAGATATTTTATTTGATTTAAAACTAAATCTTAAATTTTTAGCCTGCAATTTAAAAAGTTCCGATACGTGGCTCATATGTAGATTTGAGGCATGCATTGACTATCGGAGTTCAATCAATCAAAAATCTACTCAAAGAAATTCGAGGATATTTGGGTAGCTATAGATAATCAAATCTAAGAAAGGCCTTAGATAGTCACGTGTTAAGGGTTAGTTGGCTAGAGAGTCTAGCGCGCCTTTTTGTTAGCTTGTAAGTTAACTATTATCATATAGTGGGTTTTCAATTGACGAACCATAGCCTAAAATGTTTTTCTCTGTGAATAAATTGTCAAGGAGTTTTTCTTTTGTCACTGTAATATTTTGTTCTTTCTATTTATACATTTTATTTTATGTTATATGCATGTGAATGGTGATAATTTATATTTAAGCATCTGGATATGTAATTTCTTTGTGTATATTAAAATTGTAAATTTTTATTTTGTACACCACGAAGAATTACATATTCATCCCATTCTAAGTGTTCATGGGTCTGAATGCCGTTTTATCAGAAACAATTTCATTTAACTTGTTGTTTCATCAATTAGGTTTTTTAGGCCCCACTTCTTCAGTTCTTCTGTATTATTACCTCAATTAAGTCACATTTTCTTGCTAGCACTTCATTTTGACTTATGTTGTAAATGTTCGAACCATTTTAATACCCATTCCTTTAGTTTGTTCTTCTATAGGTGTGCTTCAGAGTAATTCCACTCGTCCGTATTCTACTTGGGCAATATCAAGTGCATTTTATATGATTTTTGTGTTCCCTTTCATCCCATTACGCAAGGCAGTTTTCTTTTACTTACGTTTTCCTGGGAGAGTTGTTGCCGAATTTGGGGGTGCTCCATCTCTCATAGAGATAGAGAGACTTATTCTCCATATCTTAGTTGTTCATTTTTTTAATGGATGATTGTGATTTAACTAATTTTAAAAAAATAAAAAAAAATTGGTTAAAATCAGTTATTTTAAAATAATTAGATTATAATTATTCATTTAAAAATAGACGATTTAAGTTGGGAAAACAAATACCTTCATCTCTTTGAGAAATGGAACCCTCCTCTATCCATTGTCACCAGTTTGGCTTAGAGGCTGCATTCTTCTGTGGAGCAGAGATGACATTTGTTGGGGGGTGAAAATTGAATCCAACCAAGGTTTCACGGAGGGCCTGGAAGAAGTTTTTATTTGTTGCCAAGTGGGTTAAGAATCCATTACCTTTTTGCCTGAGCTATACATCTGTGAGGAGCTCTATATCATCGGAAAAAACAGGTGGTTCAATACAAAAGTACATGCTTTGCAGTGTCAACACTTTTGGATACTTCAGTGTCCAATTGTATATATTTTTATACTGTATAATTATATTGCTTAAAATTATACGTTTTATGTTCTGATCTTTATGGTGCTCTTATTTTGAGAGTTGCAGATGGAAATACTCTTTATTTAGGAATTCTGGTTCTGCCGGTAGAATCTTATTTATGCAATATATCATCTGGTTCCTGTCTAACAACGAGGTATTTTTTGTTTCTTATTTCTCGTTGCAGTATTTCATAGATGATTGTTTACAGAGGCTTATTGATATAATTGATTCACAAGAGGACCTTAAAAACCTGATTCCCAGTGAGCGCATTTCAAAGCTTGTCAAGATTCGGCTAGAGATGCAAGCTCTTTATATATCAAGGTGGGCCCAGGCTCTTTGCATCCAGGTATGACCTTTTTAATGATCTTTCTGGTTTTCTGTTTTCGTTGGCCAGTTCACTTATTATTTTCCCCAATTTACCTTGCATTCAACATTATATTTTTCATGCACCTTCATTAACAGGCGCTGCCAATGAACATTCCTACTAGCTTTAAGCAGCGTGCAATGTTGGTAGATGAAATCTGGCATGCTGCCGGGGATGTGACCGGAGACATTGATTGGTATGTGAAGCGCACTGTGCTTGGAGGAATATATTCGACAACTGAAGTTTATATGCTGACTGATAACTCCCCAGGTTTGTTTGCTTCTACATGATTCTGGTTGAATTATTGCTTCCAGTGGCAGATTTCAATAGGTAAATTGCAGTAGGGCATACCTCTTCCCCAGGGGTCCATTGTGAGTTTCTTCTTATGCAAAGTTTTCCCGATTTTTGATAGATTTTCGTGATACTTGGGCATTCTTGGATGCTCGACTCCGAGATGCATTTGATTTGAAAAAGACAATGCAAGAGGTATCCTATTTCCTTCCTCTCTTTCATAGTTACTCTCAGAACTTGGTCTGGCAAGTTGAGACCCCTTTATTATATTATGCAGGTTCGGTATCTAGCAGAAGCTGTCACCGCAGGCATGGGTGGGCCTATGCAAGGACTTGTGAAAAGGGTGTTTCAGGGATGATTATTTATCTAGCTAGATCTGACCTCTAAGAGGGTGCTCCGAAGAATTTGTCTTTTACTTTTGTCCATGCTCCGACAATAACAATATATTTTGATGTGAAATTCAATTCCCAGGATTTTTTTTTGTTGGCCCGTAAAAGTAAGCGGTCAGGTGATTTTAGATGTTCGTGTTACTTTCTTCCTTGGATTTTATCCTTTTTTAATGGGCAATTAATTCGCTGAGTCTGTTGGCTGCTGAGGAAGGCATATGCCACAACTGCTTGTATAATCCATGGCTAGGGGGAACTGTACAACATTTTCCTTTTGGGAGTGAGTAGGGAGGCTGCTGAATATGGATATTCGGCAAGATAATAAATGTCTGCTGGAGGATGAGTCCTTAGCCCTTTTTACCTCGTGATGCTGAGGATCATGTGTCGGATATGGTGGACTCCCAGGACAAATGAATGATGTAAGTGCTTTTCCAAAAAGAAAACAGGTATTGCTAGCAACGATGAGATTAGTGAGCAAAGATAGTGAGACGGTAAGGCTATAAGCCTTGGTCTTGGGTTGAGAAAATATTTTAGTAGAATCAGAATGTTTGATTCTACTGTGAAGAGGGCATGATTACCACCTTTTCTTCTCCTATATGATTCTTATTTCTTGTAGCCAGAGGCTCCGTTTATAGTACAAGAATAAAGGAAAGGAGCCGTGGCCAATGGTCCTCTCATTAGATGGCGGTGCGGTGTTGACCATAGGAAAACTAATCCTTTGACCATCGATCGGTGCTTTTATCATTCTTTGATAACCGGTCAAACCCCACATACGTTCTTTGCTAATCATCTTTTGAAAAAATTATCACGTCAATAATCTCTTCTTACTAATTCTGTCACCCGTCTAATGTTTTGAGGATACGTTTTGTCATTACTTTATAGGAAAGAATTTCAACTTTTTAGAGAATATTTTGCTCTTATTGGGTGTGCCAGATTGTTGGGCTAGTCCAAGGAACTCGGCTATTTTTATTGGGGCTCGGTCAAGTGGTACGAGTGTAGTGGTATGAGACAGCTAGACATGGTTTGGGGCTTGAAGGGCTTGTCCTCGAGCTCATTGGGCAGAGTCTAAGGTCAGCCAATCTAGTTGTTTTGGCCAGTCCATGTATCAGAGCTTGGATGGCCCGGAATGCACTCGATCTTGCTCGGACAACTTGGGCCTCTCAATCGATTTTGTAGCTCATGCGATTTGTCTGCCACCAACTGATCAAGTCTGGAACTCCGGCGGCTTCGTTTAGAGGTTCTCCAATCTACTGCCCAACCTGAAGTGCCTCGAGTAGGTGTTTGATGGATCAGCTTAATTGGGACCCATCATTCTGTAATTTACTATTGAGGCCAATCCTCTTATATTTGAAAAATTCTGCTGAGAGCTGTAAGAAATATTAACTTGAAATATTAGTACAATCTCTAGCTTTGATAATATCTTGAAGCTTTGTCATTCTAAGGATTAAATAACAGAATAATTTGGTATGTTTCCTATTAAATTTTGAGGAAATCAAAACATTGAGGAAGTCTTTCCCTAATGTAAATAAGCCAGATAGTTGATTTCTCCCATTTTTTAAAGCATTGATCTGTTTTTAACTTTTCAAATTGTTGCCTGAGAGACATAGTTGTGAGTAAATCTGATTAAAATCCAATTTGGCTCAAATTTAAATGATAATTTATAACCGATAAATCGGGTCGTACTGACTAAAGTCTAGTTAGTTGAGTCAAAAGCCTTAACCATGCCTTTCAATGAGTCAAACCAGGTTGATTCAATTTGATTGATAAATTTATTTTTCTTATTTCTAGTATCATTTAAAAATATATGCTTACATAAAAAATATCTAAAAATATACAATATTTTAAAAATTATAATATTTAATATAAAATATTATGTAATTGTATATTTTAATAAAAAAATTTACATTAAAATTATTAATTATATAAAAATATAATCTATTAATATAATTTTTTAAACATGACATTTATTCAAACTAAAAATATATATTCATAAAAAAAATTATAATTGAGGCTAAACTGAATGCTTTCATTTATAATTGTGACCGATCTAAAAATTGATCTTGCCTAATTGTGTGACTGTGTTAGTTTATAATATATTTATATATTGATCAAATCTTATAAAATTTTAATTTAATCATATCAGGTCGGTCAAACAACTTGATTCTAATCAAGCTTGATGCATAACTAGATTCGGATTATGGTATGGATTAGAGAGCCGTTTGATCTTCCCTAGGTAGTTGAACCGATGCAGGTTCGGTCTCAATTACTATGAACCTAAATCTTGCATATCACAATGAACAAATAAGAGGTCAAAGGTTGGCAAAAACTCGTTCCTCGATGTATCCTTCGACACTCAAGTTAGAAATCCTTTCTAGATAAATGGAAAGATAGGAAGGAGTAAATGGATTATACTTGGATACGTGTAAAGGGGGATTGAGTGTTTAAATACGTTCGACTGGGGAGCGGCTTTAAGAGATCGAGGATGGAGCTCCGATGAATGCGCCTGACCAGGGTCCAGCTTAGCGAGGAGGATTGGGCTCTATTGAGTATGCTTGACCAAGGAGTGATTTAAAGAGATGGAGGATTGGGTTCCGCTGAATGTACCCGACCAAGAGGCGGCTTAAAGAGATGGAGGACTGTGCTCCATTGAGTGCACCAACCAGGGGTGACTTTAAGATATGGAGAACTTGACTCTGATAAGTGCGCCCGACCAGGGACGACTTTGGGATAGAAGATTGAGCTCCACTGAGTGCAGCCGACTAAGGGACGGCTTTAAGAGATGAAGGATTTGGCTCCAGAGAATGCGCTCGGCCAATGAGTGGCTTTGAGATGGATGCGCCCGTGGGAGAGTGGCTATCTGGAGGAAGAAGGAACTCCGGGGCGATAATGGAGAGAGGAACGCTTGCTGGACACCTCTCAGGCTAGCAACGAGGGGGGCTTCCTACACTTGCTACACGAACTATTTTCACCGTTTTGACGGCAAAAGAGTTCGGAACAAATGCGGCGCCTACGTAGTTGCGAGTCTAGATTAGAGGGTTGCTTCGAAAGCCAAGGGTGCTCCTACTCTGCCATGGTAGCCCTTCCAGCTGAGTGAGGAAGTGCAAGGGTGAGCATGCTCTATCGATCCCATTTCCCTCTGTTCAGTTTTCTTCTCTCTTCTTGGGCTCTGCACTTTGGAATCTTCTCCTTCCTTTCGCTCCCTCCTTTCATATGGAGGAAATGTGATATATGTAGAGTGAGGGCTGCGAAGCTTGCCTTGGGGTGTATGGCTGGCGATGGTTGTTCACGGGGATTCGTTGAATTGTAGCTGCCAGCCTAGAGCGACACATGATCAATGATAATATTTGCTAAATTATTAGGGCGGTCAAATTCTCCTTATTGGCTTGTGCTTCACTGTGGGAGCTGCATGCTGGCAAGGACATGTGGGCCTACCTTTTGAGTTGAAGTCGTTGAACTGTAGGCCTTCTTTAAGTTGCGTGGACTTCTCGATGGCCTATTGGGACCTTGCGTTGGATTTTGGAGGAATCCTTGATGGGCCATCAATTTGCTGTATTTTAAACTTTGGGTTAGCCCACGATATCGGACCAATCAAGGCTTATTTGTGAGTTTCAAATGCCATCCTTAATTAAGAGAAAATATGTATATAAACTTTAAAATATTATTGAGCTTGTTGGATTAAAACGTTATACCACAAGTCCAAACAATATGTGAACAGATTCTTATGTATTTTGCCAATCTTAGTTTTTTTTTGGGAAATGTAAATGTCATACATACATATATATATATATATATAAGAGAAAAGTTTGATACACTAACAAGAGAAAATATTTATATAAACTTTAAAAATAATATTATTCTTTTGACTATTAGTGTTTGAAAAAGGATTTCACGACAAAACAACTCCTACCTATTGTTAGGTATAGCCTATAATAGGGTCAACTTGATTGACTAATATAATGAGTTCATAAATAGTAAATTTAGAAAAAAGAAAGAATCTATCAGCTCATTAAATCTAAACTCGAATACAAAATCCAACCTTAACCAATAGGAATCAAAATTAAAGAAACAACCGAGTGGCTAAATGACCTAATTGTAGAATAATTAGAACAACATGGGAAAGATTAGACTGCAAACCAGAATAACTACAAATTCAAATTATAAATCAGAGAGTTAATCTAATCAAATGATTAATCACATCCAACAATTAAATGAACCAATAAGACAACTTAACTAAATGATTAAATTAAGTGGTTGATATCTTACATAGTTAACTCAAGTAATTGTCACCTAAGTAAGTCTAATCGCTCTGCATCACTATCAAATTAATTACTTTTAGAAAGCCTCCAACTTAGAATATATATAAATACAGTTAAACTATTTAATTTTTAACTGTATAACCATTCAAATTGTAGTCTATTATTTTTTTTTGAAAAAATTATCATTAACTAATAATGAAATTATAAATATGCCACTTTCCCAGAAAAGATAACAAATGCCAAAAAGTATGAACAAAACAAGAACTCTCTAAATACTTATCCTTTCACATATAATGAAGCCAAGCCATCCATATTTCACTCTCTTGCATAGTCATAATCTTTATCACTTTTCAATTTTAAAGACAAATTTACTAGCTCGAGTGTTTGAAAATATACTAGAAAATAAATATCGTACTATTTGAACTTTTATTTGATGTTATAATATATAGGACTCAGATAAAATATTTGGAATTCAATCTGAGTTAATTTGAATTATAATCCAGATTTCAGGTATACGTTATTAGTACCATTTATGAAAAGCATAGTCAAGCCATTAATTACTATAATTACACCCACTAGAAAACCTCTTTAATAACACCAAAAAAATGTTAAGTCAGACTCTTTAATAACACCAAAAAAGTGGTGAACACAAGGGCCTATAAACAATCAAGCTAATAGCTGAAGGATGTTCCCTCTTATACCATCCTCCTAGAAGAAGACAGTCATGAAAGTACTCACTCACTAGTCATTCTAGCAATCATAGTCTTGGTCGTCAAAATACGGGACAAGTCAAAGGTGTTAAGGTCCCTTTGGAACAAATTTTATGGCTAGACTTGTAGAATCAAGGTCCTCCAATTGTGAGTTTCAGCCCCAAAGAGGATGTCTGTTACAAACTCGAATCAAAACAGGTTTAATTAAGTATTATTTATAAAATTTAAAATCCCAAAATAATAATAGAAAATTTTAAATTCGGGTATGACTAAACAAACAAACCATAAAACTCATCATCCAAATAATAATAATAATATACGGAACCCAAATCTCAATCACTGGACCTCATCAGACAATCGTCTAGATAATAAAATATATGACCTACTCCATAAACATCATAAAGGAGGTAACAAATCGACAAAAAATGCCCATTGCATATCATAATATCCCAACTGATCTTAATACATAACCAAGGGCCTATCTCCGGCCAATCCAAAGTTCACAATATAATAGATACAAATCCAAGCTGAAACAAAGTTAGTACTCACCAAGGTAACTCAAGTTGTGTCAGATCGTATCCAATCATCTGTATAGTATCTAAGCCCACTAATTTAAAGAGATAAAAATAAAAAATATGAGCCTAAAATTTAACAAGTATCATATCATATATAATATATAAATAAATAAATATCAGATAGAGGGTCCATAAATATATTCACAACGGATAAAAGATACAAATCATATTCCAGAAAGCTGATAGTAACAAATACATACACATTACAATCCTGATGCCTCTCAAAAATGATGTAATAAAATGGTGCGCTAGCCTTTCAGGTATCTACCAAGTGAAATCGGCATATTTGATTTTCTAGCAGCCCAGGGACAAAGTGAAGTGGTGTAATCTAGTCTGGGGTCCATATTATATCCCGGCTTATGCTTTTGCTTTGTGGCTGGTTATGCATCAACGATTCAACACCCTAGACCGTATTAACTCATTCATTCATCAACCGACGACCTGCATTTTGTGTAACTCAGGAAGCCCTCTTCTTCTGTCTCACCCTGGTTGTAACTGTTTATTATATTTGAAAAGAAAGAAACAAAGACACTTTCGATAACATTACTCTGTAGGATGAATTCCAAGTGGCCAACCTGATTTACATTGCTGCTCGTTGAAAGCTTGAGGTAATCTCCATTGATCGTAATCAGAGCAAAAGATCTCTCTTGACAATGCATTTGGGTGCGATGTAAAAAAAATTACATTCCGGAATGGGACTGCATTCCGTAATGGTGAATTACGAAATGCATCATGTTTTCCAGTTTAGAACAGAAAAAAACCTAAGCATTTTGAAAGGAATGCTTTATTCCTGT
>JAOVVI020016444.1:0-10888 GCA_028571085.2 Nepenthes alata
CGGCATGAAATGACCAAGTGACATGAAATTCATTTGAAGGTTTTGAGAAAGGGCTAAAGGGTTTGAGCTCTTTCAATGGAAACTGAAGCACATCGGCTCTGGTTTTGCATTCCAATTAATTTGAGCTTTCAGAAACGAATGTTTTATGTACGAGCTCCTGGTAATGTTGCGCCGTCTTGATACAAAAATGCAGTTCGCAGATGTGACTTACAAGGTGATTGCAAAAGGAGTGAAATCGACAGATGAGAAGGAAATCCTTCATGGGATTTCTGGATCTGTGCATCCTGGAGAAGTATTAGCTTTGATGGGACCTTCAGGAAGTGGAAAGACAACGCTGCTAAATGCGCTTGGAAGCAGACTGACTCACCCCAGTCCTGGTGGCTCGATTACCTACAATGACCAGCCTTACTCTAAGTCTCTGAAGAGCAGGTAAAATTTCAACAATTTAATATTAGAATTATTTTACACAGCATGTCATATATTTGATAATTTATTAAATTAATTAAAAATTATAATGTCATATGATTTTATTATATTTTATTAAAAATATATTTTTTAATTGTCTCGATTATTGATGAAGAGAAAGGCATTTATATAATTAAGAAATAAGTTTTATTTCTACTTTATAAATGATATAATCTAATCAAAAATATTCATGCAAATCATGACGGAAGAAGCCGGGCTAGCTACTAGTTCAGCATGCAAACCTTATGGGCCTTTTTATCATAAATTTGACCCTAATAGAATAGCTCTTGCCACTAATTGTGAGCTAATTCAAGTCTTGAAGATTAAAATTGCACAATACATAGATAGGGGATGCCATGTTGCACAGAAAATTGTTATGGACTACCAACGGTTAAAATTAGAAATTGAATCAATACATTATAGATATTAAGTATCCATTTAAATCACCTAATATGATATTTACTATTTATTTACTTAACTTCTTATCTATTAGTTATGTGGATATGGGAGCCTACCCACTAGCATAACAACAACAATGCTGTTTGAACAAATTCATGATTAGCAAGTATAATTCAATGCTACTACAATGAAAACATCAGAAATTGGTATAGTCCATAACTTTGATATATCCTTTTTCAAAGGAAAAAAAAAAAAGGCTGCATGATGGTTATACTAACATTGCCAGAAATCTTTCATAGCATTGTTGTGATGCCCTCCAATTTTCTGATGCCGAATTCTCAGCTGCTTTACTCAATAGGTGAAGTACACGTTTAAATAGACATCAAATAACGTAACTTACTTGGCAGGATAGGGTTCGTGACTCAAGATGACGTTCTTTTTCCACACCTTACAGTCAGAGAAACATTAACATACGCGGCATTCCTTCGGTTGCCGAAAATGTTGACCAGAAAGCAGAAGGAGAAGCGAGCTTTAGATGTCATCCGTGAACTAGGTTTGGAGAGGTAAACTAGCTTTCTGAATAACTACACAAAAAAAAAATATCATATCAGCTAATATATATTGATATTAATACTCCCATTATCAATATTTCTTAACACCATCGAAAAATATCAGATGTATCCCTCAGGTTACGACTAATAAAAAAATTATGTTTGATACTTTTGATAATAATACGTATTACTCATTGTGACTGATATTGATGAGGTCACGGCTAAGGCTGATGCGTTTATGCGTACGTCTGAAACATTTACAGGTGTCAGGATACGGTCATCGGTGGTTCCTTTGTGCGTGGAGTTTCAGGAGGCGAGCGGAAAAGAGTGTGCATTGGCAATGAGATCATACTCAACCCTTCTCTTCTTTTACTGGATGAACCAACATCCGGCTTGGATTCCACAACTGCTTTGAGAATCATTCAGATATTGCAAGATATAGCCCAGGTATATTGTATCAATTTGACATTTGTTAGGAATTCAAAAGATTGTTAATAATAAAAGAATAAATAATCTCATAATAAAACATTATAATTACTTGAAATATTTATAAAGGAAAAAAATCACGGACAAAGAATGAGACATTTCACCATCTTCAAAAAAATAAAATTATATAAAGCGACTATAATTCTACTTTAAAATCTCCTATAAAATTTTGAAATACAACGCCAAAATTATAATATTTATGATAGCTCGGCCATTTTATAGGTCTAAATATACGGCTCAATTTCTCTACCATAACTACTTATCTCCATTTAAAATTGATATCAAATCATATGGCAAACCTATTGAATCACGCACACCAAATTCAGGCTACACATAACTTATCCAAAAAGCCTAGGCTCGAGGCCTCTTGGATTTGACTTCTGATAAGTATCAAAGGGACAAAATAGGACGTAATTCCTCTGAAACAATACAGATCATTGGCATAAAATGGATTAAATCTCTGCCGCTTAATGATTCAGGACGGCAAGACAGTGATAACAACAATTCACCAGCCATCAAGCAGACTTTTCCACAAGTTCGACAAATTGATCCTCCTTGGAAAAGGGAGTTTGCTCTACTACGGAAAGGCATCAGAAGCAATGCTCTATTTCTCGTCAATTGGATGCGCTCCGCTGATCGCAATGAACCCGACAGAGTTCTTGCTGGATCTTGCAAATGGGAACTTGAATGATGTTACTGTGCCATCAGAATTAGAGGATAAAGTACAAACGGGTAGCTCAGAAGCTGAAACAACAAAGGGAAAGCCGTCTCCCGCAATAATCCACGAGGTATGTGCACTGTCTCTGTGATGACCAAGGCTGCCATTGCTATAAGACATTAGGAAAAGATTATATGTCCCATAGATGAAAGACTTTTTTATTCGTTGTTGAAGCTATGGAGGGCAGATAATGATATGTTGGTAAATGGCAAGGGGGTGATGGGGTTGGGCCAATGTTGGATAGTGGCCCGTAGGGGGGGGGGCACTGTCAGCCACCCTTTCCTGATTGAACATGAGGGGCAAAAACAACACTGGAAACTAAGTATATAAATTACACAAATAATTTTATACAAAAACACTTTTCTACTATTTAAAAACCATGGGATATTATGTCTAAATAATTTATATTTAAATGAGATTTTATTATAAATAACCACATTTGAGCAAGTTGCTTTATAATCATAACACTTGTGAAGAACAGATTAATAATCACAATATATTTAATAACTAAATAAGAAAATATAATAAAAAAATGAATGATAAGTCAGTAATATATTCTATAATCAAAGTAAGAATGACAAATCTGGACTAGGAAAATGATGGAATTTGAATTGAACATCAAAAGGGTGCCTATATCTTCCCCTTCTCTTTGTTTTTTTATTCTTCAAATTAGTACCTTTGTGTAAAATACTTTCGAATTACCCTAAAACTCATAACAGGGTTCTTTATGTCAGCACTGGCACACATACACTTATCAGATGCAACCCGTCTTGGCAACCCCCATACAAGCATTATTTAGATATGAATATGACTATTTTTCACGCACATGTTGTAAAAATTCGCTAATGGAAAATAAATTTTAATTTTTGGGATTTTTATTATCGTATTATTCACTTATCCATTATTTATAAAAATTAATTTATATACCCTAATCTATAAGAGTTAAACTTTAATTTTGCCAGAAATAATCTGTAGAATTAAAATCAAATCAAAATTATTTTTGTCTCAAAGAATTGAAAAATAATTTCTCTCTCTTTTCTCATTATAGTACTCAAAGAGATTTTCTACAATTTATACATTTTAAAATGATGAGTATAGATGGTTCTTAATAGAGTGAGAGAGAACTATTCCTAAATTATCAAAGTATTCATCTTTTCTGTCAAAGAGTATATTTTGAATATTTTATAAAATTTTTCTTCAATTAATTATAAATAATTAATATATCTAAACTGATTATATATGATCGTATCATTGAGTCAAAATTTAATAAATTGATGATTCATATATTTTGTCATGCAGAACATTTTTCTAATATGTGTGTCTTCTAGGCACCCCTCGTGTGCTAATCTTTTGCCCATGCTGGTACATAGCCTATCACATGCCTCCTAAAAATGTCCTTGTTCGAGTGAATCCTTACACAAATAACCTTTTATGCAGTTAGTAGACAAGAAATGGAAAAGATTAGGCCAAGAAGGAGTTTAGGAATTTCATCATTCAATGCTAAGATGCATATGTTTTTGCAAAAAATGACGATATCAGAAAAGATAGTAATTTATAGATAACTTTGATAATAAATGTTTGATGTGTTTAAATGTGAATGTAGTATCTTGTGGAGGCTTATGAGTCACGAGCGGCGGCGAAAGTGAAGAACATATTGTGTTCGACAGCCATGAATGAAGAACTCAAGTTAAATCTATCTACTCCAAGGAGAGAATGGGGAGCAAGCTGGTGGGACCAGTATTGCATATTGTTCTGGAGAGGACTTAAAGAACGCAGGCATGACTACTTCAGCTGGTTGAGGATCACCCAAGTTCTGACTATTGCAATTATATTGGGTTTGCTTTGGTGGAAGTCGGATAATAAAACCCAGAACGGACTGCAAGATCAGGTATGCTCCTATTAAGATATGAAAATTTTCCATGTTCAGGGACGGAAAAAAAGTTTGAAGTATGCATCCAATGACTTCATAAGCAAGCTTGAAAAGCATCACACAGTCATGAATATTGGCGAAAATTGGTGCTTGTGAAATCATCCCGTGATTTAAAGAATATTTTAGAGGTAAGGTTTTAACGTATAAAACGTTACTTTTCTTAAGACATTGTTTGCCCCTTGAAAGTGTAAATGCAGTTAGGCAAATTGTATTATGGGTATAATAAAATCTTATTTGACTACAATTGCATTAACGAAATCAAAATTAAAACCTATAACAAAAAAAGATTATCTACCCTTTACTAGTTATTTCCTATAGTAAACAATTAATAATAATAATTTAATATTTATAAATTTCTTGTTCTTATATTTTTTTGTTGTGTTTTTTATTTTTCTGTGAAAACAAATGATCAGATTGATATTTATAAATAATAATATGAAAGTGCCTATTCGTGTATTTATATTAATATCGAATAGTCATGTCTATTACAATAAATCTAAAAAGATATGTCTGTATGAATAATTTTTATTTAAAAAGTCACATTTATTCAAAAATTTATGTTTATTCAAACATTAATTCTAGTTCAAATAGTCATCTCTTTTATTCTGAAAATATCTAACGTTGGATCACTAACAAGATCTGTCATTGGAGAGCATTCAACTCATTTTTCTACTTCATTGGATTGGATGCAAAGAAATTCATTTTATATTTTGTAAATTTTATTTTCCATCATCAAGAAGAGTTGTCACCTTAACTACATTCCATAATGGCAGTCTGAAATGTGCTGAATAATTGCAAAAGATAGTTTCTAGACAGACTTATTCACAAATGAATAGATGATTCATGACAATGTCAAAAAACAGTAAATCAATGAGCTTGGGGTTGATGCAGACCTGTTAAATGGACACCCATGTAAGGGAACCAAAGAACAAACAATAATGGCATCACAGAAGAAGGAAAAAAGAGTTCTTCAAAAAAACATTATAATGATTATTTCAGTTGAAGAGCAATATTCTAGAGAATTTGTACTACGAGTTCAATGCTGATGAGTACACAAAATTCAACTCAAAAAAAATCTCAAACTCATTTTTGATTAATTGTCAATATCGTTTCACCTGTATTGTTTTGATACCTGAGAACCTTATTGAAGTCTTTTATGGCCCACAAAATAACATTTTTTGGACAACTAAAAACTAACCCAGATCTGGCATACGCCATTGCAGACAGGGTTGCTTTTCTTCCTAGCAGTCTTCTGGAGTTTCTTTCCAGTCTTCACAGCGATTTTCACGTTCCCTCAAGAAAGAGCAATGCTTAAGAAGGAGAGAGCTGCTGACATGTATAGGCTAAGTGCATATTTCTTTGCAAGGACAACTAGCGACCTTCCACTTGACTTGCTGCTACCAGTACTTTTCATTGTAGTAGTCTATTTCATGGCTGGCCTAAGACTCAGTGCTGCGACCTTCTTCTTAACAATACTTACAATTTTCCTAGAAATTGTGTCAGCACAGGTATCCTAGTTGCTACTATCTTGTTAACAAAATGCAACCTGTACAACATCGAAGAAACTATCTACATCGATATTAATTATGGCCATATTGTTATTGGATTTATTGGATAGTATATATTGATATTAGATATATTGAAAGAAAAATTCTAAAAATCGAAAGCTATGACTGTATTAGCTAAATATATTGATTGAAATATTAAGATATATTATTGGTATGATAACATATCATGATATTATTATGATAATAAAAAATATTGTTATAAGGAATCCGATATAGATATATATTGATTGATATTGACATGTATGCCGTACAGCAATGCATACTATCATTTCTTTAGACCATTGACAGCATATGATGATCACAGGGACTTGGACTAGCCATCGGGGCTTTACTAATGGACGTAAAGAAGGCAACAACTCTGGCTTCAATAGCTATTATGGCCTTTATGTTGGCTGGTGGTTTTTTTGTACGGGTAAGAATGCAAAATCATCTAGAAAATGTGTTTCTTATCTATAAAACTCATTGTCTCTTATTTTGCAGAATATACCAATATTCATCGCTTGGCTGCGCTATATCTCTTTCAACTACTACACATACAGACTTCTCCTTAAAGTACAGTATGGACATATCCCTCCTGTTATGCATGGGGTGAAAATTGGCAGCGGATTAATCGAGGTTGCTGCGCTGGTAGCCATGATTTTTGGGTACCGTTTATTGGCGTACGTAGCTCTCCGACAAATGAAGCTCCAGTCTTAAGCTAGATCGCCCAACTCAAATGGAAGCACAAACAAGGAGAATAACTTCCAAAGTTCAAGGAAACAAGAACGAGAACGGGGGGCTCCGACGTGTACGGGCATTGCAGCCTTTGCAATGATAATAGGGGCCGTTAGATTTTAAATCCGATGGCCCCTATTTTTCTTTTTAAAAAAATAATGAAAACAAAAAATAAAAAATAAAAAATATTTTTTTTAATATAAAATATGGGCCGTTGGATATCTAGTTTAACGGTCCGTATGAGCGTCGTAGCCCCTCTCAGTATAACAAGAACTATCTTGCAAATTGTGTGGATCAAAAAGGAAAGATTTTCTCAACATAAGAAGCTGGAAGTTCTTAGCAGATGGTAGAAGAAGGTATGTTAAACGTTCTATTTATCCCATATGTGTCAAGTCAGAGCATGGGAAATCTTGAGAATCATTTTTACTGTATCAGACTAGAAGAAGATATGACCGTTCTTTTCACACTGGCGTAGCAAGCTCGAAACATGCGTTCCAGCTGGCTTATGATGATGTTCATAAGGTTTTGAACGAGGAATCTTCTCTGAAAAGTATTTCAAAACATCAATTATTATGTATAGACTTATGTAGCATATTCTATCTTCTCTCTTCCTTCTACCATTTCTTTTTTTTTTTTCCTGTTCTGCTCATTCTGCTAGCAAACTGCTGTGTATTTGTGCGGATTCAAGAATCACTATTAAGCTGTTATATCCACCAATGTTTATTCAGTACCAGCTTTCCGAGAGGGATTCTGTAAGGTCAATGAAATATGTATTGGGTTTGGTCACTCATCTATGGGTGGCTCAATAAACGGACACGTCATCAGAAGATTACATAAGATTTGTACGAAATTCGGAGTGTTGCAAACTAGTTGCAACAATGACCGAGTGACCATTTGCCGGAGTGGCAAATCTCGGAGTAACCATTTTCTGGAGTAGCAAATCTCATAGTGGTAAAGGCCGGTATGGAATTTACCTCTATGGAATGGCCGGTATGAAATTGGCCAGAATGGAATTGGCCGATATGTTATTCCGGTATAGAATTCTGAAATTTTGGAATGGATGAAGGCCGGACGTCAGCGAGTTGTGTTGGCCAAAGAGACTAGTGACGACCGAGGACACTAGGTGATGGCCGCGGATAACAAGTGGTGGTGGCCAAAGAGACTAGTGAAGACCGAGGATACTAGGTGATGGCCGAGGACAGCTTGTTTGGAAAGATGGATGCTGATTGTGTAGAGCAGTTAACTTTTCAGAGTTGGTAGGCTTTATAAAGCAGGTACCTGACATACAGATCATGCACCATCCGTGCAGAGCAGGTAGCTGTCTGTGCTGAGCAAGTTGACCTGCAGAGTATGCGGGTCTCGATAAGTGCAGGAACTGGTGAAGTTGTAGAAAAAGATAAAGTTGATATGATAAATCATCTACAAGATCAGGTCAGGTGAGCAGTTGATTTAAACCCGGGGTCTTTATAAGAGCACACCAGGTGTTTCAGAAGAAAGTAGCAAGCGAAGCAGTAGTAGCTGTAGGAGCAGTAGACGGAAGTAGTAGCAGCAATAGTTGCGGTGGAACATGGAAGGAGAGTGGAACAAAGCAGGAGTGCGGAAGGGAGCTCTTATCATTTGTCGTCTATCGCCATACTTGTAAAATCAGTGAACGGAGTGCACCACCAGTGAGAAGAATGAGAGAAGAAAAATAGAAAGATAAGAGTGAATGTGAGTTTTCTTACTCTGGAGATTATTTTTCTTATTCTGTCTCAAGTATGTTGTTGGTATTTTATCTTGAGATTTTTATAATCAATTTTACATAGTGGAAGCTTTTTTAGAATTTTTCTTGTAATTATTTTCTTAATTGAGAAGAATTTTATACATTAAAAATGTTGTGCATTCTTGGTTTTTTGTTCATACTAAATTGGTAGTTGACGATTGACGGAGGATTCAGATTTTTCGCTGCGTGGCTGTCATTTTGTCCGCTTGATTTTGACCGAATGACATTCACTTAACCCCAACAAGTGGTATTAGAGACAGGTTGCGTCAAACCCTCTTCTGATACCAAAAAGTGGTATCAGAGAGAGGTTGTAAACCTTCGACTTGATGACATTGTCGTCGTAGAGTTTACAATTTAGTATGGAGCGGGAAAGAATGGTAAAAGCACTTCAGAGAACAAGGGCGGAGCCAGCAAAGCCAAGGGCGAAGTTGAGGTGGTCAAGTTGGAGTGTAAGGGAGAATGATTTGACCGCGGAGGAGCTGAAGAGGAGTCGAACTACTCCAAGTTTAGTGGAGTGGAAGACGGTATTATTCAGGCTTGCTGAGGTCGGCGCCAAGATCCCAATTGAGGGAAAGTTGTCGGAAGGCAGGCAATGACGGTCATCGAAAAAAGGCAAAGGTTTTCCTCAAAAGGTCGTGAGGAAAATTTTATCGGGTTTGGTCACTCCCATGTGGGTGGCTCAACAAACAGACATGTCATCGGGAGATCACACATGATTTGTGCAAAATTTGGAGTGCTGCAAATTGGCTGCAGCAATGACCGAGTGATCATTTGCCGAAGTGGCAAATCTCGGAGTAACCATTTTCCGGAGTGACAAATCTCAGAGTGGCAAAGGTCGGTATGGAACTTATTCGTATAAAATGGCCGGTATGAAATTGGCCCAAATGGAATTGGTCGGTATGGAATTCCGAAATTCTGAAATGGATGAAGGCCGAACGGTCAGCAAGTTATGTTGGCCAAAAGACTAGTGACGACTGAGGACACTAGGTGATGGCCGGACAACAAGTGCTGATGGACAAAGAGATCAGTGAAGACCGAGGACACTAGGTGATGGTCGAGGACAACTTATCTGAAAAATTGGCAGCTGACTGTGCAAAATAGTTGACTTTCTAGAGTTGGTAGGCTTTGTAGAGTAGGTAGCTGATATGCAGAGTATGTACCGTCTGTGCAGAGTAGGTAGTCGTCTGTACATATTAGGTTGACTTGTAGAGAATACGTGTTTGGGGAAGTGCGGGAATTGGTGAAGTTGCATAAAAAGACAAAGTTAGTGCGATAAATCATCTGCAAGATTAGGTCAGGTGAGCAGATGATTTGGACTCGGGGTCTTTATAAGAGCACACCAAGCGCTTCAGAAGAGAGTGGGAAGCGAAAGCAGTAGCAGCCGCAGCAGCAGCTGCGGGAGCGGTAACAGAAGTAGTAACGGCACTAGTTACGTTGGAAGGAGAGTGGAACGGAGTAGGACTGTGGAAGGGAACTCTCGTCATTCGCCATCTACCGCCACACTTGTAAAATCAGTGAGCGGAGTGCACCACCAGTGAGAAGAATGAGAGAATAAAAATAGAGAGATAAGAGTAAATGAGAGTTTCCTTATTATGGATATTATTTTTCTTATTCTGTTTCGGATGTGTTGTTGGTATTCTGTCTCCGGATTTTTGTAACCAATTTTACATAGAGGAAACTTTTTTTGAGTTTCTTCAATAGTTTTTCCTTTAATTGAGAAGGGTTTTTCACGTTAATAATATTGTGCATTCTTGGTTCCTTATTCCTACTAAATTGGTGGTTGATGACTGACGGAGGGTTCAGATTTTTCGCTGCGTGGCTATCATTTTGTCCGCTCGGTTTTGACTAACGACATTTCCTTAACCCAAATTAGCTTCCAACTGGTACTTAGTGTTGGAATATGGTCACTCCCTTGTGGGTGATTTCAACAAACTGTTTGTCATCAGGGTGCCTTAGCCGGTCAACGGTGCAGACGGTCAACAGGAGAGTTGACCGGCTGGAAGGCAAGACGGTCAACAAGGAGAGTTGACCGGAAGGCGGAGAACAGTCAAGTTCTCCGGACGGCTGGAAGGTAGGACGGTCAACAAGGAGAGTTGACCGGAAGGCGGAGAACGGTCAAGTTCTCCAGAAAGCTGGAAGGCGGAGAACGGTCAAGTTCTCCGGAAGCAGCTGAAGACGGTCAACGGAATGTTGACCGGCTGAGTCTGGAAAGGAAGTATTTACCAGTTGGTATTACTGGTATGAAATCAACCAAGGAGCACCGGAGGGCTCTTGTGATAGCCAATGGGCGCAGAC
>JAOVVI020016445.1:0-10888 GCA_028571085.2 Nepenthes alata
CGGGGAGTGGGTGAAGCCTCTGGACTCTGAAGGCTTGGAGTGGGATTAATATAGTTAGTGATTACGTGCTTAGGGATGAGCGTTAGCATGCTCAAGAATTTATCCGTCGTAGTTCTTTATTGTCTTTCTTTTTTGTCCCCCTCAAAATGGAGATTCTGTGAGGTTATATAGATGGTGGCAGGACGATCTCCTTTGGTCAAGAAGGCGCGATCCCTACATCGTATTGGGCAACATTCCTTAAACAAGAAGGCTTGACTGGTGCATTCTGTTTGGATCGTTTTATTTTTGAGCGGGTAATAATTTTTCAGATTATTTATCTTCTTTCTGTATTTCTATTACCGTTAGAGTCCATTGTAGACACGAAGAAAAAATCTGGTACTTTCATCATGGGAATGGTATCGAATCTGTTGATACCATTTTTAGTGGAGATTGGTTTCATGGAAGGCATGAAATCAGGAAAATTGACCGTTACTTATCGTGTAAAAAAACGTCTATCAAATTAGGCCTGACCAATATTAGGTTTTTATCTTTTCACGATCCGCTATTACAGTGATTCCGGTCAACAGAAATGTTGATCGTCTTGAGGAAACACGTTGGCCAATTAATTGACGCTTTATACGGTTAATACTATTGTTGACCGTCTAAACACATATTTAAACTTTTTTAAATTTTAGACTATTTTTTTAGTGGGCCTGCCTGCCTATCATGGGCTTAACAATCAATTATATAAAAATAAAATGAAAGGATAATCAATGAATCCTAAAGATAAACGAACGCAAATATTTTAAATATTTTTATAATACGAGGAGCATTCCTAAATGACAGCCTGGTGTGGAAATAACAAGACAGAGGAACGCCCATGGTGACACGTGTCTCCAGCCCGAAAGTGGGATCTTTGTCGCGGTCAGCATGTAGTGGTCCTGTGGCTTTAAGTTTGATAACAGACATGTTACTCTGTGGTTTTTTTTTTTTGGGAAAATTGAATCATTGAAGTAATTAATCTTTATTTAATTTTAATATATACATTATTAACTATCACTAATTTATTACTGTTAGAATTATTAGTATTATATTCACTAATATTGTCACATTGGCCCCACTCACACCTCCAATAATATTGAGATTAGGTGGCATCAGCTCTAATTATAGAGAGATTAATAGATTAATTATAATTATTTTAGTAATAAATGGATGTTATAAGATAACGTATATGACTTATTTACCTATTAAAGAGCTTTGATTTGTTACATTATTATCTAGCAGGTTAAAATCATTCCACCGAAAATTCTATTTAATATGTCGTATTTGTAATCTCCTATTTTGTATAATAAGATTGAAAAAAAGAATTCAAAATATTACCATTTTATATTTTTATTACATAATTTCATATTTTTGATTTTTAAAATTTTCAGATCCATTTTATTACTCATTTTTTACTAGGCTAAAATATTTTTCTCAAATAATCATATTTTGATGTCAATGATCCATAAAATAACTTTAAAATCTCCAACAATTTTACCACATGAGGTAAAATATGATCAGTTTGTTGTCATATTTATATTGTTTAGAAGAAATAATTATTAAAATTATTAAAATTATTAAAATTATATTTAAATAATTATTAAAATTTGAAATAATACTATATTGCCAATGTATTATGTAATTTCTTATAAGTGACAAGTATAATAATAATACAATAATATTGTTGTTACAGTTAAATTAATTTGATTTTAAAATTTAATTAGATTTCGTTTCTTCAATAAAATAGAATAAATTATGTCAACTAAAATGTATTATTAAAAACTAAAAACTTGGCTTAAAATTCAATCATATACAAATATCATAAAATTAAAAAATAAAAATTCAACATTAGAAAAATTATCACAAAATAAATAAAAAATTATTAAAATTAACGCAGAGAAATTTTTTTTTTTGTATATATTTTTGTGTGGGTTGTGGACGAGTACGTGTACCGGGTCCAGCAGAAATTTTCGGACGTGGGATAGGGCCCCACTAGTTGCGTAGTAGCTGGCAATCCATTTTTGACAGACTGTTTACTTCTCTCTCCTCTTCTTGTAACGTTCCCTTCTTCTCTCTAGACTCTCTCTTCTTCCCTTCATATTAAGCGCTTCTTCTCATCTCTCTCTCTCTCTCAGCATCCACAAACTTACTCCCTCTCTCTCTCGCGATCGAAAAACAGCTCCCCTTAATATCTCCCACATCTCTGATCAGGCCTTTTGCCATGGCGGAGGAAACCCAAAAACCAGCTGCAGAAGCACAGCCTGCACAAGAAGCAGTAGCTTCTGTCGTGCCCGAAGCCGAAATACCTGACGCCGCCGTCGAGAAAGAAGTCCCGTCACATCTACCGGCTGTTCTGGATCCCGAGCCGGAGACGGATGAGAAGCCTGCGCTGCATGATGAGGAAGCTGCGGTGCTGGAGGAGGAATCAGTCCCAGCTGAAAATCAAAAGATTGTTCAATCTGACTCATTCAAAGAGGAGACTAACGTTGTCAGCGACCTTCCAGAATCTCAAAGGAAGGCCCTAGAAGAGTTCAAGAAGCTCATCAAGGAAGCTCTCGAAAAGCACGAATTCACCACTCCGCCGCCTCCTGCCCTGCCTGCGGTGGAGAAGACAGAAGAGAAGCCTCCTGCACAGGAAGCAGATGTTCCCCTGGAGGCGAAGGAGGAGTTGGAAGTTCTGCCAGCTGATGACAAGAAACCGGAGGAGGCATCAGCTGCTCTTGCTGCGGAGTCTGCGGAAGAAATTAAACAACCACCAAAAACAGAGGAAGCGGCAGAGGAGACTCTCGAAGTGAAAACAGAGCCCCCGCCGCAAGCAAAGGAAGAAGAGCAGGACACGACGCAAGCAAAGGAGGAGCTTGTGGAACAAGTGGAAACCTCCGTTGTCGTCGATGACGACGGCGAAAAGACTGTAGAAGCAATAGAGGAGACAATCATCCCAGTCTCTGCTCCGCCTCCCGTAGCGGAGCAGCATCCTCCCCGGGAAAAGGAATCCGAGGAAGTGGCTGCTGCTCCCGCTCCTGCTCCTGCCGAAGAACCACAGCAAGAAGCACAAATCGCCGCGCCTCCAGCACCACCAGAGGAGGTCTTCCTCTGGGGAATTCCCCTGCTGGGGGACGAGAGGAGCGACGTCATCCTCCTTAAATTCCTGAGGGCACGGGACTTCAAGGTCAAGGAGGCCTTCTCGATGATCAAGAACACCGTCCGCTGGCGCGAGGAATTCGGGGTCGAATCGCTTCTGGACGAAGATCTTGGGAATGACTACGACAAGGTGGTGTTCACCCATGGAACCGACAAGGGAGGGCGGCCCGTGGTGTACAACGTGTTCGGGGAGTTTCAGAACCAGGAGCTCAACCAGAGCACATTCTCTGATGCCGAGAAGCAGAAGAAATTCCTTCGGTGGCTGATTCAGTTCCTGGAAAAGACTGTAAGGAAGCTCGATTTTAGCCCAACGGGCGTATGCTCTCTGGTCCTCGTTACCGATCTGAAGAACTCTCCTGGGTATGGCAAGAAACTTATTAACAAGTTCCTCCAGCTGCTCCAGGATAATTATCCAGAGTTTGTGTCCAAGCAGGTATACGGATGATTTTTAACTATTGTTTCCCCTTATAAAATTGATCTCTGTTTTTGTTGCTAATTTTTTCTGGGTTTTTAAATCTTAGAACCAATTTCAATTGAATTCTCTGTTTTCTGGTGTTAATTTGATGTGGCTTTTTGCAATACCTACCACCTTGATTTGAAATTGTCTGTTTCACTGTAAGTAGGAGTATGAATTTGATCTGCGGTTTAAAGCACAACACATAGGGCTACGTTTTATGAGGATTTGTTTCTTTTATCGGCATAACTTCTCACTTTATACTCTAGCAAAACTTATTCCTTTTTAATTGAATTATCTGTTCCTGTTTCTGTTGTTAACTTGATCTGGGTTTTATTATACGAAGGTGTGCATCAATGTTTCATGGTGGTATCTGGCTTACAGCTGGATCTACATTTCAGTATTTACTCCAAGGAGCAAGAGCAAATTTGTATTTGCTAGCTCGTCGAAAACTGCAGAGACCCTTTTCAAGTTAGTATCTCGCCATGTTTTCCACCTTCTGATTTGATGGTTGTCTTTGCCATCTGTGCGTATTGGAGTCTGAGAAGCTCCCTGATTAATGCTAATATTCAGGATTTAAAAATAATCTTAGATTTTGCACGTATTCTAGTATTTAAAATTTATTTAAAAATAATTATTTTAAAGTTATTAATATGGTAATAGTGAGGTGACGCAGGCCAAATTGTCTATCTTGTCGAACAAGATGATTGATGGGTATTTAGTCTTAGACTAAAATTGATCTTTGATGCTATAATTTCGTCAATTAAAGATCAAACACATAATTAAATTAAGATTGAAAATTAATCTTTCACCATTGATGTTAATTACAATTGATTAAATTTTTATAAATTTTTTACCTTATTTTTTAATAATTATGTACATTTAGAATATTAAACATAGAGATTTAAAATAAAATACCACACATATATAGATATTTTTTATCAAAATATGTTAGGCTGGTTACTATTCAAGTGGAAAGTTGGTAAAAGTGGTTACCCGAAAATCAAAAAAATATCTGTTGATTTTATATTAATTGATTTTTTTCTAAGCTGAAAAGTCAACATTTGGATAACTATAAAACAGGTACATAGCTCCTGAACATGTACCGGTTCAGTATGGTGGGCATAGCAGGGCCGGTGAATTGGAATTCACCTTTGATGACCCTGTTTCTGAGGTTAACGTTAAGTCGACTAGCAAATACACTGTGGAGTTGCCATTCGATGAGGTTAGTATTCCTTTCATTTTGGAAAAATAATGTTGGAAATTGTCAAATTTCATTCATTTCTGAAGCCTTTCAATCTAGTCATTGGTGTCTTTATACAATTTAATGCCCATTTGTCTTATTATTTTAACTGTCTGCATGCCATAAATTTGAGTATTTTGTATTCTTCAGGATGAGAATGAGCAAACTTCCGATACCAAAATCAACTCCAAAGGGTGTCAGAAACAAGAATTTATTACCAAATTTATCATTCTTTTTGATAAGAGAAACAGAGTGTTCTACTGCTGCTACATTTCTTCGATCTTTTTTGGATTGAATGTAGATATGAGTTGGTTTAGCTGCCTTTCAAAAAGATTATGGATTAAATCCTCTTATCTTAATGCTGAACTAAGACCATCCAAAAGAGGTGAGAAATTATAAGATAGTCATTGGAGTAAGAAATTAAGGTTGTTTTACTCTGACCATTGGCAAATATTTCAGCCTCCCTAAAACCTGAAATGTGAGTAGTTTTACGTGTTAAACCATCTTTATTCAGAGGAGTAAGTCTGCTTGTGAATGTTATGACATTGTTTGGGTGTTGATGAAATTGCAGCCGTGTGTTGTGCTTTGGGAGCTTAGAGTGCTTGGTTGGGATGTCAACTATGATGTCCAATTCGTACCCTCGGAAGGTTACACGGTCCTCGTATCAAAGCCGAGGAAGATCACCGTCTCCGATGATCCGATAATCAGTGATAGCTTCAAGATCACCGAGCCCGGCAAGGTGATTCTCTCAGTTGACAATCACAGTTCAAAGAAGAAGAAGGTCCTCTATAGGTCCAAGATCAAGCCTTCTTCTGACTGAGCCACAGGGTGCTCCTCCCACTGCTCCAATAAGGTTCCTAAGTATTTTTTTTTTTAAATTCCCTGAAAAGTGTTTCTATAGTTTGTTTATTATATTTAATTTTATTCACATTGTATGTTTTTTTCTCTTTTTTTGGGATTTTTTGGGCATTTTTTTACTAAATTTGTGGGATGCATGCAGCCATATGGATGAAAAAAATTTGTACTTCATTGTGGATAGTCTGTATATGTTGTGTATCTTTACATTTCGTGCCGTTATATAAAATTATAAAGGAAGCTAAGCATGTGTATATGATCAATTTTAAATAATATTGTGATGATGTTAGATTTTAAGACCAATATTCACTTAATCCTAATAAATATACTTAGCTAAGAACTTCGTAACAAGTATTAGTGCTATAATAAATATGACATAATGGTAAATTATATAATTTACATCAATTATTATCTTCCCACAAATGATAAGGGCATATAATTTGTTATTTTTACTGAGGTATAATGATTTACAATAAATATAAGTTATGGTAATAAGTCTTATATAAATATATTATTCCTGAATTTTATTTTTTTTTAATTTATTCATTAATTATTATTTTTCTATCAGTTTTATCCTATGATTTTTTTTACTCTTCTCATATAACGTAGAACGTAAGAAATTTAACTTAAAATTTTACATATTCTATAAAACTAAGAACCATATTTTAAAATAATAATAAATATTTGCCAATTCGGTTAACATTAAAAGTATTATAGGTAGGGATATTGGTCAAATTTTTTTAAAAAAATATTTAATTATAAGGATGCATAATATAAATAATTGAATTATAAAACGAAAATAGAGTATTGTTGATTATTAAATTACATACCACTCGAGATTAAATTATTATAACGTAATTAAAAGTTTATGAGATTGATCTAATGAGTTATTTTTAATATTATATTTGATGAAAGGATAAATTATATTAATTTTAGCTTTATTTACTATATTGTTTTTTTTTATTATATGCTTGCAATTGAGAGCTTATTGAGTAATTATCTGGATAATATTATAGTTTAGCTACTTCAAAATATACTTTGATATTTCAATTAGCTATGATATGTTCACAACAATAGTTAAACAATCTGAAAATTATTAAAGTTAATGATAAATATTTCACAGCTTATTTTTTAAATAATATGAAATCAATTTTTTGGATAACATAAAATTAATATGATAACTTAAAATTTAAAAAACCTTACATTTAACAAATGTACTACCAAAATAATAGAAATTTGATTTTCAATTATTATAAATAGATACAAAAATAAATGACCAAAGTGATTTTGTTCTACCCAAAAAAATAAAATAACATGTTCTTTGTTGGTGCCTACTCTGACTCTAATGGACATATCACAGCTAAATATTTAATTTATTTTCATAAATTATCTTAAAAAACTAATTTAATTTAATAACCCAAGGCGCCCTGACATAAAAATAATACAAATTGGATGATATTTTTCCTAATTTAAAGATTTATGAAAAATACCCATATTAATGATACAAAGCCCAATTACTAAACTAACCACCTAAAAAAGTAATGTTTTATAAATATATTAATTAGTTATTTGTTGATGGATTCAGTAAAATTTGGGTCGGCTTAACTCGAGTCTTACAAAAAAAATCGCTCAGCCTAGACGAGTCACCGTGTAGCTCGTGGTCTAACTGACATCGGCCCGACAAACACAATTCAGGATGGATCACAGCATAACCCAAAATTTCTAATCCACCAGATCTATAAAGGTCTACACTAAAGGTCCTACATCATCTAAACAAGAGAAGTCTTTTTAGAGTTTACACTATAGAGTTAGTTGTTGTCAAATGTTTTACCAAATGGTTTATCAAATGTGGGAGAGGCCCTTTCTTCTTCCACGCGTCCTCCATCTAGGGGTCCTTTAGGGTGCCTCGCTCCAAGGAGCCCTCCTTTTAGACAACATCCATTTATGAGTCATCCTTCCGGGCAACCTTTATTCATGGCGTCCGTCATCTAGCGAGCATTACATATAAGAACTCTCCGTCTAGAAAGCCCTTCTTTTATATGCCCTTCGTCCAAGAGCTCTTCTTCTAGGCGCCCTCTATCAAGGGGCCATCTATTTTGGGAGCCCTCCATCCAATAGCATTCTTTCCAGGGAGTCATTCGTCCAGAGTGCATTTATTTTAGGAGCCTCCATTCCAAGCATCCTCTGTCCAGGGAGCATTCCATTTAAGAGCCCTCCTTTTAGGCACTCTCCATTTAGGGGCCCTCTGTCATGGGAGCCCGCTATTCTGGTATCTTCTTTCCATAGAGTTCTTTGTTCAGGGTGCCCCTTTTCCAGGTGTCCTTCATTTAGAAAGCCCTCTTTTGAGACGTCATTCTTCCAAGCATCCTCCTTTGAAACATTCTTCGTCCAAGGAGCATTTTGTCCAAGAGCCATCCTTCTAGGGAACCCTCCGTCTAAAAAGCACTTCTTTCGGGAGCCATTCGTTTAGGGAGCCCTCCTTTTAGGTGTCTTCCTTCCAGGGAATCCTCTGTCCAAGAGATCTCCATTCAGGGAGCCCTCTTTCCAGGCGCTATCTATCCAGGAGCCGCCCTTCTTCCAGGGGTCATGCAGTCCATTCAAAAAGCCCACCATCCAGGCATCATACTGTCGATCTAGACACCCTTCTTACAAAAGCAGCCCTGCCCTCATTCCAAAAGTCCTTCTATCGTTCCAAGAGGCTTTCCCTCCATCTAGGGGTATGCCGTCTATCTAAGAGGCTTACCATCCAAACATTATACTGTTCATCAAGATGCCCTCATTCTAGGAGCAATCCTTGTTCCATGAGGCCTTTTTTCTTTCTAGGGACTATGTCATCCATTTAGGAAACCTGCTATCCAGATATCATGTTGTACATCCAGACGCCCTCCATCTAAGAGCCACTCTCCTTCCAAGTGGCTTTCTCCATTCTAGGAGCCATTCCGTCCATCCAAGAGACTTGCCATTCATGCATCATACTGTCCATTTAGGTGCTCTACTTTCAAGGGATTTTTCTCTCTTCTAGAGACCATACCATCCATCCAAGAGCCTTGCCATCCTGACGTCATGTCATCCATCTAGGCGCTCTCCTTTTAGAAACAACCCTCCTTTTAGTGAACCTTCTCTTCTTCCAAGGGTTATGTCATCCATTCGGGAGGCCTGCCATCCAGACGTTATGTTATCCATCCAAACACACTCCATCTAAGAGTCACCATCTTTCTAGGAGGCCTTCCATATTTTCAGAGGCCATACTGTCCATCTAAAAGGTTTGCTATCCAAATGTCATATCATCCATTCAAGTACATTCCATTTAGGAGTCACCCTCTTTTTAGGAGTCGTCCCTCAATTGGGAGTACTTTGAAGTTGCTCTTTAGTAGGGCATACTTTGAAACTACCTTTTAGTGAGGCGTATCTCGAAACTGCTCTTCAACCGGGTACACCTTTAAGCGTCATTCAGTCAGATGCATTCACATTTAATCCCCCGTCACATGTATCAATGCATTCTTTTATATCATCTTTATATCTTTTTATTTTTTAAAAAAGATTTTTGACTTGAATGTTGAAGGATAAATTAAAAAGTGAGTTCCGTCAATAATTTGACCTCTTATTTATAAGTTGTGGTATGCAAGTTTCATGTTAATAGCGATGAAGATCAGATCCATTCCAACTCAATCCGCAGTGAAAGATAGAATAACTTTCTATTCCGTACAATAATTTAAAAATTAGGGATGCATCACTTGTTATGTACTTATTGTTGGGTTCCAATACCCGGTGTCCCTAAAGCATGACCCAAAGAAAAAGCCCAGTGCAAACATCCCAAAGATTAGAGGCCCAGGAGGCCCAAGAAGTTAAAAGACGCTGCAAACAGCACGTGACATCCAGGTACAAGGACTGAAGATCCTTCCAAGCAAGGCGACGTTGCAAGTAGCGACCGAGAACTCCCTTAAGAAGTCCGAGAACTAAGGAGAGACTGATCGGCCGCAGACTCTGCCAAACGTCAAGGAGCCAGTAGAGGACGAGTACTTTCCCAAGCGTCTGAGAATAAGAGCGAGACTGCATATAGTCCACATACTCTTCCAAAGATAACGAAGACTAACAAAGGACGAGGACTCTCCCCAATACCCGAGAATGCCAGCTTAGCATTCACAGTTCCCAAGGAGCGCGTGAATCCGGCAGCACGTCACCGCAGACAGTACTGATCCAGAGCACGCCTTGTCGCCTCAAGACTGACAGCGCAGACTGACATCCCTGACACAGCATGACAAATAGCGACGCTGACAGTTAACTTACTACGCACGCCAGCGTTCTTGACACAGCAGCATGGACGCGTCAGAGAAGCAGGTGGCCAGCCTCCCAGTAGCTGTCAGAAGCCAACGACTATTTTCTCCCATTATAAGTACCCAATTCAACACACGAGAAAGGGGGATGGACTTTGAGAGGCTCTTATAACTGAAAAGGGATGAATCGGTCGATTCTGGAGGAATCAAGTTCGAGTGGATCAATTTTCCGCAGCTCTTGCGACTCGACAAAGTCCCAAGAAAAGCTCAAAGGGATAAGGATTTACATTCCCTGTACCATGTACTATGTATTAACAAGCACTTGATAGTGGAAATCTTTACCAGGCCGAGAGCCTCGTGATTTTTCCACCTGCTTCAAAGGAGGGTTTTTTACGTAAAAATCTGTGTGCTTCATCTCTTCCTTTCTCACCCTTAACACTCATCAGTAATCCACATACAATCTCTTATGTTGCAAAGGATTCCGATCGCCTGACGCCATCGACGTACGAAGGCCGAAATTCGAAACGTAACACTTATATATATACAATAGTAAATGAATGAATGAATTTTATCATATTATTTAATAAAATTTTTGAAATCAGGTAATATAATCAAAGCTTAATACCCGTAAATCTCTATTTGGTATAAGTGAAAATTTTATTTATTAATTATTAGATTTGCAAAACTAGGAAAAAAAAAATATATAAACATTTATCTGAAAAAACCACGACAGCTCATCTTGTCCCTCGAGCTTTGTTGATGGCAATGGGCATGTTTATCCATTTAGCAATGCCTGTTTATCATTTTCTTAATGAATGTGACGGTCGATCACTTGATTTCTCCCACCACAAGCTCGATGTCCTATTATTTTCTCCTCCATCTTGGAAAATAAAATCATGG
>JAOVVI020016446.1:0-10888 GCA_028571085.2 Nepenthes alata
CATCTATCATATGATAGAAATGTATCAAATGTATCTCTTTAAGGGGGATACACCAACCCTAAATCCAGCATAAGAACATCTAGGTCTTAAGGGTCTCTTTCCTTGGAACAATGCTACTATGACTAAGCATCCATGATGTTTTGTTAACCTCTGACAAGAGTTCTATTTCATCGTTTGGTTTGGTAGAATATAACTAAAGACTGTCGTATCTGGACTATCAAAATTATGCAATGTGTCCATTAGAGCTATAGAAAAATTCTCAATTTTTGTATGGCCCATCCAACCTTTTTTTGTGTCTAAGTGAACAACTTTCTCATGAGTGCTTGACCCCAAAGGGTTCTCTTCTCACTCACCTCTTTAAGTTTTCAAATTATACGCATATATTTTGTCACAAAGTCGGACTAAAGTAATTCTAACCCTAGTGTGATAAAATAAACAAATTACAGGATCTAATATGACAACCATAACTTGCATATGACCTCATTAGATACTCATACAAATAATAAAATAATACGGCATGTTACACAATATTATAAAGAAGGGATAAACACAATACATACAAATCCATTATACACTAACCCAACTATTTCATATATAACCGAAGGCCTACATCCGATTGAATTTAAATATCTTATACAATATCATAAGGAAGGGATAAATCCAATACATACAAATTCATTATACACTAACCCAACTATTTCATATATAACCAAAGGCTTACATCCGATTGAACTCAAATATTCAAAATACAGCCCATGCCAACATAAACTGAGTAGAATAATAACACTCACCAGAACAGATGAAATTACAGTTAGATCACATCTAAATTCCTACATTGTATCTAAACCGATTAATCTGACGGGTTAAGAAATAAAAATATGAGTTTGAAACTCAACAAGTATTTATATCATATATAATAAACAAATTTGTTTGAAATCAGAAGGATGGTCCATAAACATAATCAAAATGCATATAAGGCACAAATTTGAATATCTAATACCAAAAGTCTGAAGGTAGTATCGTATTCAACTAATAATCCATATCAAAAAATAATCTTATTGGGACATATACTGAACAGAAGTGATTCCAAACGAAATCAGATAATCCAAATCATATCATACTCTGTACGGAAACATAGGATGAACGAAACAGAGTCCAGATTAAAACCATATACGAACAAAATAGAATCTAGAATAAAATCATATAACTCGAAACATGTTCTGAAATAAATTACATATCAAATATACGAGAATAACCAAATTTTATTTGTGGGCAAACCTGCAAATCTCAAGTTGAAATCAAAATACATATCAATACAGAAATATAACATATGTACAAATTTGAAGAACTAAAAACCAAGAGACCAGCTTGAGAAAGGATTACACGTACTCCCAATAATTTTAAGTCAAATTAACCACTATTTAGACGTATGGATAGGACTATTTATGTACACTGTCTCCCATAAATAAGGAATATACTTACTATATTTTGCCACTTGCGATGTTGGGTATAATCCTTAAATTTAATATATATATTAAAACGTGTGGATATATTAGTTTTCTATTCAATTCGCTTATGATGGCTATCATCAAAATACAGATGGGGTGAGTCATCTACAAATAGATCATTTTTTCTGCCGGTGAAAAAAGTGATTTATAAATATTTTTTTCATCGGGAGAGGAACAAATAACAAATCAAATTATAGATAACAGACCCAGGCAGCAATACATATATACTAATACACGGCTCATATAAGTTTCATTTCCTCTTTTCATACAAATATACTGATATATAAATATACATATTTAAATATTTACTCATTTTTCATAAAATATAAAACTCTCAAATACTTACAAAATTTAAACAAAATTCCCAAACAATCGGTAAAAAAATCATGTATGCACAAATGAAAGAAGTGGGTTAAATAAAAATAGCATGTATGAATATTAAATCTCTAAAATATATACAAAACATATTAGATATCAAAACAGACTAAGGATAGAGCTTAAAAATACTTACCTTAATCTCCTACAAAACAGATCCGATAAAAGAATACTCCGATTTACCTTATATCTTTTTTATCTCTCCTCTTCCTCATCTCTCTCCTCTTTTCCTTCTCTTGCGCAAAATGCCAGCACAGTGGTGTTGCTTCCCTTAAAAGCAAAAATAGTGCTCTAACGCCACTCAGTCGCGCCTTGAGCACCACCTCTTGAAAAATGGCACTCGAGCATAGCCCTCAGGTGGCTCTCAGGCATAAGCTCAGCAAACTACGCTGTAAGTGCTACTTGGGCACCTCTTAGGTGCCACTCAACTATTTCGAAATCCTTCAAAATTCTATAAAATAAATTAAATGGAAACTGAGTATTACACATTCATCCTTTAGCTTTATATTCATAAATGTCTCAGTAAGCTTAACTGCATTCATGGATTTAGTGGTCTCAATTTTTTTCAAGTATGCATCCTCTGTACACCTAATTGGAAATTTTATGGGTACCTCTTCTTTTTAATACACTTATTTTAGAATTATTTTAAGCAATATCTGTATCAATTTGAGGTGCAAATGATCTCATTCCAGATTGGTTTTATGTAGGCTCTCCCTTACGATTACAATTTGCAAAATTTGAGTGTTAGAAATAGTATCATTTTTATAGATTCCCCCCGTTGGTTGCTTCGGGCTCATATTTGGGCTTCAGTCATTGTTCTTATTGCGTTCTCGGATCTTAATTATTGTACGGACGGAGATCCAAATGTGTCTTTGGACTCGTTTTTCGTATAATCGAATTTGAATCCTGTGTAACACAAAAGAAAAAGTAAGTTCCTCTTTCACTCAAACTTTTTAGGAAGTGTTTGGAAAGTTAGAAGTTTAGAGAGAGAGAGAGTAGAAACAATACAGAATATTTTACGTGAAAAATTCTCTTAAAAGAGAGGGAAAAATCATTGAACTCTTGGTTTGTAAATAATTTCATTATGAAAGTTTTGGTTATAAGGAACTCAAGTTACAGAAGAGTGAGAATAGAGCTCGAGAGCTGTAGAGCAGAATGGCATCTTCTTTGTACTTGCCTTTTGTGCCTCTCCCTGCTTTGGTGCTTGCTTCACATATTTATATTGATCGGCGACCACCTACTCAGTGCAAGTGGCTTACGTGTGTAGGAAAGCCTGCCACCAATTCTGCTAAATCCATTTTGCTACTATGTAAACCTACTGATTCTAGAAGTCAACTGCTCTTCATAGAATGTACGTGCTCTGTAAAAGTTGTCATCTTCCTTGAGATGTAAGGTTTATCCCTTCTGGTAGCTGATAGGGTCAGCCACCAACGCTGACATGTCGACTCTGCAGATTAAGCAGAGTCCTTGGCTCTTTCCATAGGTCCTGGAATCTTAATGGGGTTCATGGCCACCACTTCTCTTGGGCCAAATTAACCTCATGGGCCTCTTGGGCCTTCACGGCATAAGGACCCAATTTACAAAAATGAGCATTCTAATTGGGCCCCAGGTATCAATACCTATCACTAGCCCCCTATACCAAGAGGTTTGAGAATTTCAACCTTTTGGCATGCCTGTTGATCGCGGGTACATCTTGAGTGACATGTGAAGGCGTTCTCCACTAGAAAATCATCTGTGCCATTGCTTTGTGTCCATTATTCAGTGATAGCTTGGAGTTTGCATACATTTGCTTTTTCCTGCTCAGACTTACAAAAGTCCGAGGACACTATTGAGGTCAATAGTCAAAATGTCCTGGGACATTTTGAGACCAAAAGTTTGACCTGAATGTTTGAGGACATTTTTCGAGTCCAAGAAGCTCGAGTCTGCTGCCATTTGAGGCATTAAATGTGATTGACGTCGCCTCGCAAACATAAGGGTCATTATTGCTCGCAGCTTATGGGAGGCTGATGTGTGGCCTGGCCATAATTAAGCTTGTCTTTTGAATTCTTCAGCGGTTCAAAAGACGTTTCACTTATTCAGTTTCCCATCTCCAACTCTGAACTCTTCCTTTCGAGCGTTGCGAGTTTCCTTCTTTCAAACTTTTTGCCTCTCATTTTTCTCCTTTAATTTCGCAATGGCTTCTGGAATGAAAGATATTCCATCCACCATTTCCCTGGATGATCTGGACGTCATGTCTGCGAAATATATGATCCTGAGTTCGATTGCAATATTATTGCCTGATGCAAACGATAGAGCTTGCACCCCTCTAGATGGTTTTGTTACTGTCTACGAAGTCCATCTAAAGGGTGGTCTTCGCTATCCCATGGCTCCGGAGCTTTACTAGATAATGAAGGCTCTCAAAGTTCTGGTAGCTAAATTACAGCCAAACGTGGTGAGGTATCTCATCTCCCTCTGTGTCTTCACACGTTGTCATAGTAAACTCCTTGAAATGGCGGCCATCAAGGTTATCCTGAGGTTTTCTCATAGACAAGACTAGATTGTTATTACCCCCCAACCTGAATGTGATATCAATGGTGGAAATCCTTATTCCACCAAGAGGTGAAAAGATAAGTATTTTTTTCGTTGTCCCCCCTGAGTAGGGCATTTTGAATGAGTGGAAAAACGTGGACTCGGGATTTTGTGGTGATGCTTCGAGTGAGGAGAGGGAGGTAGTGAAGGACTTTACTGACCTCATTCTTGCTAATCTTGGTTCCTTCAATGAAAATAAGCAGAACCGATGGTTACGAACTGACGTCCTTGAAAAGGTTAAGTGGAACTCTCAGCATGAGGACTCAGGAGTCCCGACCTTACATCTCGTGAAGAAAAAGAAGATGAAGAGGAAACCTAAGCCGTTGAGGATTGAGGAGCCGCTCGAGAGGGCAGAGAAAAGCCCGTGTCCGAGAGGGCAGTGAAAAGGCCGTGGACTCAGGAGAAAAAGCTCAAGACTGCTGTTGGTAAGAAAAATCTCAAGCGGACTATTGTTGAGGCTTCCTCCTCTGATGACGACAAATCCATCGTTGGCCAATTGGTAAGAAAGAAGGGGTCATCTGAAACAGCGTTGGTCTGAGGTGCGGTCGTGGTTGGACATTCAACACTTAGTGTGCCTACTGTTCAACCTTCTCAGGCCGAGGACACTAGTGTTGAGCCACCTGTCACTCCTCTTTCCTTTGATGATCCCGTACTTGATCTTCCATCTGTCTTTTTTGGAGAGGCATCGGACTGGATTGATAATCTAGCCGAGGATGTGACTGGGGGACAGACTGAGGAGGCGACTAAAGGTTCGATCGAGAGCATTCAAGTTGAGGAAATAAGGGCAACATAGATGCCCATTCCTGAGCCCCCTTGTCACACGATCCAAGTATATCAGGAGAGGGATATTTCGTCCGAGGTCATTCAAAGAGCCACGACCGAGGGCATTTTGGGAACTCCCATGGCTTCATCTGCAGATTAGGCAGAAACTGGGGTTGTGGCCCATCTCGAGATGGCTAAGTCCCCACTGTTAATTGTTGATGAAACAGTTCATGAGTCCGAGGTCGTGGTTGATGCTCAAGAGGCCGGGGAAGCTGCTGTTGTTGCTGATGTGGATCAAGCCTCAGGAAGACTGAAGCCCGAAGTCCAGAGAGAGGAAGAATTACCAAGGAGGTCTCCCTTTTCGAAGGTGCGTTCCTTAGTATTTGTTTTATCATTCACTTTAATAAGGCTCTGCTGACTAGCTTTTTCCTTGCAGCTACGTGAGTTGGTTGGCCAATTTACTTCAATTATTGATGAAGCCACCTAGTCTTACGTTGACTTAGACACTTTTAGGGCTTCAGAGGAATGTGCAAACAGTCTCGAGCGCAAGGTTACAAAAGCAAATAATAAGATTTCTTCGCTCAAGGAGTGTCTAAGAATCCAGCAACAGCAGCATGTTTCCCTTCAGAGCAGATATCTTCATTTGGAAGCTAAGCTTAGGACTTCCATAAGGGTCGAGGATATTAAATCTACATTAGAGCAAAAGTATTGGGATGGCATTGGATTATGCCGTCACATATTGTGAATATTGAATCCAAAGTTTCCTCTTTCTTTGCTCCACTCGAGGAATGCTAGTGCTCAATGCAAGTTAGATCTGATTGGCTGCCCGGAAGATGATGACATTCTTGACCCCTCTCGTTCAGGGTCTTCTGGGACTTAAAATTTTCTTTTTTTTTTTGGCTGTACATAAGATATGAATAAAATTTATTTTTTGATGCAATCTCTCTTTTGACTTGGATTGTTTCTATGTTAGGCTTTTTCTAGGACACTTCATAAGGAAACTCTATCCTTTATCAGCCAAGTGTCCGAAACATCCAATCATTGTTGGCTGAAGATACAATCTCTAGGGTTTTCGCATTTTTATTGTTTTAAGCCCCCTAAGTTTTTAAGTTCAATCTCTTGTGAGTTGCTTAGTTCTGTTTCCAAGTCTTTGAGGCTGACTTCAAATGGGCTGCTCGACCATGCCGAGTTTTTTGAGTCTGACCTCGAATGGATCATTCGATCATGTCGAGTTTTTGAGTTTGACCTCTAATGGGCCGCTCGGCCATGCCGAGTTTTACTAATTGTTTTTTGAACAGCTTTAGGAACAAGTGAAAGGAACCATTTCACTTGACTTAGGGGCAGCCTAGGTCTCATAAATTCGTGAGATGACATGAAAACATTCAATTGAATGTAAAACATCGAATAAGCAAAAAGAATCTTATTGCATTAATAAAACGTGATACAAGCACATCAAATGATGAAATCAACCTTACCTGGCAGTCTTTACATTTATTGATAATATTTTTTTAGGTAAGAGGCATTCTATGTTCGCGGGACAAGTCTACTTTCCTGGGTGCACAATTTGTATGCCCCATTTCAAAGGATGGACGAGACCAGGAACGACCATTTTCAATTTGGGGAAAGCTTATTCTGCTCGGTGTTTTTACCTATGTCTCAATGCTCCTCAGTACCAAGCCCTCTACTTCAAACTGGTGTGCTTTCACCTTCTTATTATAATATCTAACGACTCTCTACTAATTTGCTGCTGTCTACAGTCTTGCCAGGTCTTGGCCTTCCTCGAGCATATCAAGGTTTTTTCAAAGTCTTTGGGCATTGTCACTCGGTTTGAAGCATTCAACCTGAAGACTAGGCAGTTCAACTTCCACGGGGATGACTGCTTCAACCCCGTAGCACAGGCTAAAGGGTATTTCTCGTATTGGCTATCTCGGTGTTATTCTGTACGACCACAAAATCGATGCACCCATGAGCCCCCTGAATGCTCCAACTTTATTTTCAGCCCATGTAGTATCATGCGGTTCATGACTTCCACTTGCTCATTACTTTGTGGATATACAATTGACGTTTGAACCAACCTTATCCTTAGGCTAACGCAATACCTCGTAAACCGTTTTTCGGTAAATTGGGTTCCATTGTCAATCATAATAAATTTTTGGGATTTTGAACCTACACACAATATTTTGATGGACGAACTCTGTAGCATTCTGCTTGGTTATTTGAGCTAACGACGTGGCCTCAACCCATTTCATAAAATAGTCGATTCTGACGATTAGAAACTTTCTCTATCTATAAGCTATCGGTAGAGGTCCAAGTATATCAAACCCCCATTGTGTAAATTGCTAGAGTAACTGCGAAGCTCAAAATTCTGTGTGAGGCTCGTGAGTGAGGCTTCCGTGGACTTAACGATTTTTACATTTTCGCACAAAGTCTAGGGCGTCGTACTTCATGGTTGGCCAATAATACCCTCCAATTTAAAAGTAAGGTTTTTACTCTCCAATGTGAGATCCACATATTCCGAGGTGCACATCTTAGAAGGTATAATCAGCCTCCTCGGGAGTGAGGCATTGCAGATTGGGGCCAAAGAACCCACGTCGATACAATTGGCCGTCCATAATGGTATAACAACTTGCTGTCTTTTTCACCTTGACTTCATCTGAACCCTTAAGTAATGTCCCATCAGACAAGTACCTCAAATAGGGGTCATCCAATTGCTTGTATTCAATATCTGCATCACTCCTGGCTATGGTATTTCTGTACTCGGCCTCTCAAGGCCTTTGTGCATGCCTCAGACATACTGCTCAGGGTCTCCAAATGCCGTTGCCTTTTGCCAACAAGTTAGCCTTCCCATTCTCCTCTCTGGGAATGTGGATAACTTCTACCCTCTCAAAGCCCGAGGACAAACTCTGGACCTTTTAAAAGGTACTTGGAAAGCTGTTGGTTGTTGATTTTAAAATTTCCGCAGACTTGGTTGACGACCAGCTCAGAATCACTGTAGACAACCAAGTTTGTGGCCAAACATTCCTTGGCCAACCGAAGTCCTGCTAGTAATGCTTCGTACTTCGTGGCGTTGTTAGTTGTTAGAAACCCGAGAATTATTAAATATTTTATCTCTGATCCCTCAAGTGTTCTCGGCATGATGCCAGCACCACATCCATCCTTTATTGAAGAGCCATCCACATGTAGAGTCCATATTGGTGGGCAGTGAGGTTTATTAGCATTACAAGGGCCTGAAGTGTCTAGAGTTGGAGTCATTGTCTCGACAATGAAATCCACTAAGGCTTGATTTTTTAAGGATGGTTTCGGGCAAAACTCTATGTGAAACTCTCCCAACTCAATGCCCATTTGACCAGTCGTCTTGACATCTCGGGCTTCTACAACATCACTTTCAAAGGCTGATCAGTTAAGACTATAATTTTGTGCTCTTGGAAGTAGGGTCTCAACTTTCGAGCGGAATACACAAGTGCTAGAGCTATCTTTTCTACATGAGGGTACCTAGTTTCTGCATCAGCCAGGGTTTTACTGGCTTAGTATACAAGTTGTTGCCTGTCATACTGTTGTTGAATAACACCGAGCTTAAAGTTGTGTTGGACTCAGCGAGATACAAATATAACTCTTCGCTAGGTTGAGGAGAAGCCAAGAGTGGGGGGTCACTAGATATTCCTTGAGACCTTGGAAGGTCTCCTCATAGTCACTCGTCCATTGGAAGCCGCTAGTCTTAGTCCCCCTTAAGGCGTTGAAAAACTGTAAGTATTTCTCTACTGATTTGGCCAGAAAACGAGAAAGAGCTGCTATTCTCCCGGTCAGCTTTTGGACTTCTTTTACAGTCCGAGAGGATTTCATGTCAAGGATAGCCTTGATCTTTTCTGGATTTGTCTCAATTCCTCGGTGCAAAACAATGTAACCCAAAAATTTTCTAGAAGACACTCTGAACGTGCACTTCGTTGGATTGAGTTTCATTTGGTGTGCCCTGAGGATGTTGAAGGTCTCGTCCAGATCTTGGATATGGTGGTCAATAGCCTTGCTCTTGATGAGTATATCGTCAACGTAAACCTCCACATTTCTTCCAATTTTGGTCTCAAATATTTTGTTGACAAGCCGTTGGTAGGTGGCACCAACATTCTTCAATCCGAAGGATATAATTTTGTAACAGTATATATCCTTTGGTCCGTCATAAATGAAGTGAGATCCTTGTCCTCAGGGCTCATACGTATTTGATTATAGCCTGAATACGCATTCATGAAACTTAAGAGTTCATGTCCGGAAGTCAAGTTTATAAGAAAATCAATCCTAGGCAGCAGAAAGCTGTCCTTCGGACATGCCTTGTTGACATCTGTAAATTCAACGCACATTCTCCACTTTCCATTACTCCTTTTGACCATGAAAATGTTCGATAGCCAATCTGGATAGTGCACATTCTGGATGAATCCTGCGTCTAAATGCTTCTTTTCCTCCTCATGAATGGCTACCAGTTTCTTAGTTGAGTAGTTTCTTTGTTTCTGTCAAATGGGTTTTTGACGGGAATCTAGGCTAAACTTGTGAACCATCACTTTAGTTGGTATCTTCGATATGTCACTTGGTACCCAAACAAAGACGTTCAAATTTTCTCGGAGGAAACTGATGAGTCGTTCTCGGAAGGACTGAGGTAGAGAAATTCCATATGTACGAACTTTTCTGGTTATTGGGATCCAAAGGGACTTTGTCTGTTGACTCTCTAGATTGAGCTTGTTGTAATGTTGTTTCATCATGAAAATTAAGATCTTTAATAGGTTGGGGAAGAGGTACTTGAGTGCCTTGAGACAGGTAGCATGTCCGTCTAACCACTTGATTTCCGAGGATCTCCCCAATCCTAAATGGTGTCAAAAATTTCATCTTTAAATGTGGGATAGAAGTGACAGCACCGAAGATAGTCAAATAAGGACGTCCGAGGATAACATTATAAACAGATGTAAGGTCTACTATCAAGAAGGAGAGAGTCTTAAATGCAATCCTCGGATAAGTCCCTAAAGTGACTTCGAGCTAGATGATTCCCTGAATTGGCACTTGCTCATTGTCTAGTCCGTAGAGGGGTCCCTCAGTCACCTTCATATGACTTCTTTTAAGTCTCAATTTAAAATAGGTATTGAGATAAAGTAAATTTCTCAAACTTCTATTATTAATAAACAGTTGTTTCATTTGGTAGTCCATAACTTTATCAGAAATGAGTGCAATTACAGCTAAAGGGTCAGAATGTGGAAAAGTTACATGAGCCAAATCTTCGTTACTAAAACTAATGACTTCTTTCCTAATTTCTACCCTTGGCCTCTTATTAGCTGCAGTCCTTGCAGGATTCTTCCTGGTGTCGGCTTGTGTCGGGCGAGTTGATATCATGTTTACTATTCTTACAGCCACTCTGTTCCTCGGTTGGTCAGCCTCACCATCGTTGTTCCGAAAACCTATCTGGGTCTTTGTAGGAAGTGATTAAGGTGGCCTCTCTTGATCAGCTCCTCATTTTCTTTTTGTAGTGTCCGGCAGTCTTTAGTACTGTGACCTCCACAGGAATAGAAATTATATTCCCTCATTATTCTTGGTGGAATAATAATTCTACCGTTTGGTTACATTTTACCTGGGAATAACAATTTTCAAAGGAATAGTTATTCCTTAAGTATAAAGAATAACTAATCCTAGGTGCCAGATGG
>JAOVVI020016447.1:0-10887 GCA_028571085.2 Nepenthes alata
GAGTGGGAAGAAAGTTTAGGAATTTAAGAAGCATCAATTGTGTGGACCATGATAAGGAAAAGCAGTTTTGCCTTGAGTTTTTTATGTTGTTTTCCTTTCTTCTTCTTTTCATTATTATTATAATTTTGGTTAGTGTTTTCCTTTCTTCTTTACCCCCTTCCCTTGGCTTTTAGTTTTTGGGTTGTTTTTTTCATAGTAATTATATTTGGCAGAAGTAAAAGGCTGTACCTTTGATATTGTTTATTAGGATATAATTTTTTCTTGCTGATACGGGAAAACAAAGAAGGAGCATATCTGACCCTCTATGTTCTGATTTTCTTCTAAGAAAAAAAATTATTGGGGCAGACTATGTTGATATGTCTCATGAACTCCAAAAGCTTTGCAATTTTCTGCTATTGTGAAGTATGTCTCTTGGTCTAAATTATGTGCGAGGTCTTACATATGGCATATTTTGTGGGGGCAGGTTAAACATAATGGATAACATTGTAGATGCTCTAAATAATGCTTATCAGGAGTTTCTTGCTGCTGCCGCCGGCGTCCTTGAAGCCAGAGAAGCATCTGGGGGTCGAAAAACATCAGCCACAGATGCTGCTTTGGAAAACTTCAAGCAGCATTGGGAATTGTTTAGGGTGGCTTGTGATCAAGCAGAGGAATTTGTCGAGTCTGCTAAGCAGAGGATAGGATCAGAGTGTTTGGTGGACGAGGCGACTGGATCGGTGGCAGGAAAGGCTGGGCAGGCTGCCACACCTGGCCTTCCGCCTATAAGTGCAGTTCGCTTGGAACAAATGAGTAAAGCAGTGAGATGGCTTGTTATGGAACTGCAGCATGGTTCTGGAGCTACTGGTGGTTCGTCACATCCCCAATCAACTGCTCCTTTTGATGCCCGGTTCTCGGAAGATGCTGCCCAATAGGTTTGTTTATCCACAGAAATTAGCTTTTCTCCTCCATCGCCTAAATCATAGCTGGCCGAGTATCATGAGTTGCTTGTCCCTATTTATGGAATATAAGAGCCGTGTTGGGAAATTGAAGGATTATTGTGTACTCGGAGCCCAATTAGGTTGTTACTTGCCCTATGATGTAATCTAGATTGTGCGAAGGGCCTTTTATGCCTCTATCATCTGGTGTTTCGGTGCAAATTATTTCTTTGGATCGAAATTTCTAGAAAGCTAATATGCTGCGTAGCAGTTCCACTGTATTTATTCTTTTGCATGATGATCATCAAACTCGAATCAAACTGTATGCAGTGCTATACACTGTTTTGTGACTTGCTGTCGAATGCATGGGAGGAATTTGAGAGCACGCTAATTCCATGTCCAACTGTACTGTGCTGAAATTGCTTTCATGTTCTGATGTCGTTCGTCTTCCCCAAATTTGTGCTGAGTTGTAGTAGCCATTTCTGTTTGCTGAGTGTCTTTTTTTTTTGGTTGATTGGCAGGGTCGTTATGAACCAGCTAGGGAGGAAGACGAGCCGGAGAGAGTATTATTGCAGAGAAGCCATGAAAGATGGGCTTGGGTCAATGCCCAGAAACAATAATTAGAGGCCTCTTCTCAGAGAGAGAAGCAATCACATTCTGTTTATATGACAACTCTTTTACCTCCATAGCCAAACAGTATTTATTACCTGTCTACTCAACTATGGTGACCCTGCTCAAGAGGTTAAGAAGGTTGTTTTCTGCCTGGTCATGACCAGGCAGCCCAAGAGGGAGGATATGCCCTGATTTATTCACCTAGTAACGAGATTTGTGTCCACCGATGACAAAATTTGTCTTGTTGAGTTACTTATAGGAGTTATCAAACTTAACAGTTTTTTAGTAGGGTTGAATCGTTTGGAAGCGTAACCTCCCCCCTTTATTAGGGTATAATTGAGAAACATGTCCAAGTATATTTATTAATGGTTGCATGACAATTTGTTCAAATTATCACATCCAAGAAAAAAAAAAATAGGAAGAAATGAGTCGCCGAAGAAAGATGGGGGATAAGCCCATGAAAACTTGCCCACTGGAGAAATTTATATTACATAAGATCAGTAAATGATTCTATTTAATCGTGATTTTGTTTTTTCAAATGTCGTTGCATCTTCATGCCGTTTAATCATACTCAAATCCATCTTCTAATAAGGTTTTTATTAAATTATCAATATGGTTTACGTGGAATATTAATAAATTATTCTTTGGAACTAAATGAATATGAATTCAGCTCAATATATGAAATTACGAAAATGCCCCCATGGGACTGGGAAACATTCAACTCGATCAACGGTCCTTTTTAATCTCGATAAAGATCGACGGCCGTTAAGCATGAAGGCGCATGGAAGTAACCTGGACTCGTATACGATCAAACCGGGAGCGACAGAGATGGGGATGGTTCGAGCATTTGACAGTTGCAGTAACCTATGACAATGGAGGACTTGTATTTACCTCATATCGTGTCGCGCTCTCACTGTTGAGCAAACCCTCAAACGAAGATATGGAAGAGAAGCGCCGAGAAGCGGCCGGATCTCTCGCTCCGGCGGCCACCTCAGAAAAATCGGGCGAAAACCTCTCCTCCGAGCCAAACGTCTCCCGCCGCCGTGGCGTGAAGCGAAAATCGAACAACTCCAATATATCAACGGCCTCGTCCACCCCTTCAAAGAGATATTCTCGCGAGAAGCCAAACGCGCCCCTCCCTCCGTTGCACAATGGCCCCTTAACAAGAGCTCGGCAGCTCTCCGACAGCGTCGTTACCTCGTCGGCTATCAGCTCTGGCAAGAACGAGCTCTCTCCGGCATCGGAAGAGGCGAGTTTAAGGAAGGAGATATTTGATGCTTCAGAGGCTGCAATTGAAGCTGAATTTGAAGTTATTCGATCTCGTGATGTTAATACTCATGTTGTTCCTTTTCATGCTGGTGAGTTTGTGTAATGATGCTTTTGGGAAAAGAATCTTCTGTTTTTTGGATTTTCTGGTTTTAGTTGATGTTAGGTTTTTCGGTCGACTTGTTTTAGCGACTTATCATGAAATTAGCTAAATTATCTTCTCAAAGAACGTTTCTCTTCGGAAATTGGGAGATTAGAGTGTATATCTCTCGGGAGTACTTTTTGTCATCTCGCTATCCCCTTCCCCACCGTTTACGAGAAATGGCATGCAAATTGAACATTGGGGGGATGAGATTTTCAATATCACTCTTTTCCTTTATCTTTCTATAGGTTGGTTCTCGTGGACGAAGGTTCATCCAATCGAGGAGCTTGCGTTGCCTTCATTCTTCAATGGAAGGTCTGAATGTCGAACTCCAGAAATTTACATGGAGATACGGAACTGGATCATGAAGAAGTTCCATGCCAACCCCAACGTTCAAATAGAATTTAAAGATTTATCAGACTTTGAGGTTGGGGAGTTGGATGCAAGGCAAGAGGTTCTGGAGTTCTTGAACCATTGGGGTTTGATTAATTACCATCCATTTCCTCCAAAGGACACTGATACCACCAATGCCAATGTCAACGCAGATGCTGATAAGCCTGATACTGCAGATTCATTAATTGAGAAGTTGTATCGCTTCGAAACTGAGCAATCTTACTCGCAACTATTTCCTGGGTCCAATGTGCCAACGCCATCAATGCCTCCTGGTTTGTTTCCAGATTCTGCCATTGCTGAAGAGTTGGCAAAACAGGAGGGGCCAACAGTAGAGTTAGAGTATCATTGCAACTCTTGCTCTGCTGATTGCTCTCGCAAGCGGTACCATTGCCAGAAGCAGGTTTACTTTCTTGCTTGTTATGATTCTGTTTCCTATTGCGATGAGCTCTCTGGTTCAATCGTGCTATTGTATGTAGGGTAATGTGGTTTTACTATTCATTTTCATTAAGTCATATGCAAAACCCTTACGAGCTCTCAACCAGCTTGGTTCTTGTTGGTTGGATGCAATCGCCTTAGTTAAATATGTACTTAATCTAAGGAAATTATCTGTATGGTCACTAGTGTCTTGCTCTTTAAATTCCTTCCTTTTTTAGTTATTGACTGAGCAGATATCTGTATTTGCTTAGTTGTCAAAATGTAAATTACTAGATTGAATCTAGTACACTAGCTTAATAATGAGGGAACACTTTTATTGATAAGAATTAACATTATTCTGGGTTCAAATTCTTATATCTGATGGCCTTTCATTCCACAGGCAGATTTTGATTTATGCCCTGAGTGCTATAACAATGAGAAGCTTGGTTCCGGTATGAATCTGTCAGATTTCATTATCATGGAGCCTGCTGAGGCTTCTGGTGCAAGTGGTGGGAAGTGGACTGACCAGGAGACTCTCCTTCTCCTCGAAGCATTGGAACTTTACAAGGAGAACTGGAATGAGATTGCAGAGCATGTTGCCACCAAAACGAAAGCTCAATGTATATTGCACTTCCTTCAAATGCCCATCGAGGATTCCTTTCTGGAATCTGATAATGAAATCAAATATGATCTTCAAGAGAATGCAGATCCAACTAATGATGCATCTGTTCCTAAGGATGCCTCTGAAGCATTTGAGGGCAAAACTGGTGCAAGCGAGGTTCAGCCTCGGTCTTCCCTCATGGAACCTTCAAATCAAGAAGGTGCCAAAGATGCAAGACTTGGCCAGGATACAGTTGACAACATTGCACTCAAGGCACTGAAGGAAGCATTTGAAACTGTTGGTTTTCCTCTTACTCCTGAAGACAAACTTTCTTTTGCACAAGCAGGGAACCCTGTTATGGCATTGGTGAGTGTTGAATGAGGCAAATATTAGCATGTTTGGTTTCAAAATATAATTAGTAAGACCAAATAGCTTTTTCATATGTTTTCCGAAACATGTCACCGTGCTCAACAAAAGTTAGTGTTTACAGACAGCAGTCTTTATTGACGGCGATCAACTTCTTGTGAGATGGGGGAACGGCTGTATGTGAGAAAGTAGAGTTTCCACTTTGAGTTCTAATGCTCTCCTTGTAATGACCTCTTACCCAATGGAAAATATCAAAAAGAATAAGAACAAAAAGTAAAAATTAAGGTTTCTTTAATATTTAGAAAATTGTAGCTCCTATTATTGGAGAATGAGAGGTTACTGTTGTTAATTATTCTTTTTCATTCCTATTTTCATTCTGCCTATGCTCAAGTTGTGGGTTTTTCTGTTTCACAGGCAGCATTCATAGTGCGGTTGGTGGAACCTGGTGCTGCCACCGCATCGGCTTATAGCTCATTGAAGTTGTTATCTGGAAATTCTCCGAGCATGCAATTAGCTGCAAGGCACTGCTTTCTTCTGGAAGATCCAGCAGATGATAAGAAAGAACGGACTGGTTCTGACAGGTAAATGGACTAGAGTGTTAACTTATTCTAGAAATTTATGTTTCATATTATGTCTGATGTCAATGTGAGACGAGCAGTGCAGCTGCTGAAAAGGTTGATCAAGGTGTTCTGGAGAGAAAACACAAAGATGAAAATCATAAAGATATGATCCATGATGAGAAGAATTCTATAAGACAAAATGAGGAGAAATCAATGCACGTCTTGGGTGGCACTGGTTTAAAAAATAATCAGAAGGATAACAAGATGAAGGATTTAGCTCCAGAAGAGAATACGACAGTATCTTCTCAGCTCCAAGACGAATGTGCTGATAAGTCAGAAGCTGCATATAAGCCTGATGAAACTTCCAGCCATAAGCAGGATGGACAAAACATAGTGAAGGATTTGGATGAGTCAACGAATCCTCATCTCCGAAAAGATGAGCCATCAAGTGAACTGAAGGATTTGGATGATTCAGGATCCAGGGTTGAGCTTCCTCCAGGCTTTGTGAAAAAACAGGTGGATAGGCTTTCTGTAGTAACGCCTAGTGAATGTGCAAAAGCACAGAAGAGTGTAGATATGGAGTCTGGTTCTACTCTTGCTGACAAGGAAGAACTGAAGGAGCCACTTGCTGCTGATTCAGTGGTAGGAGACGAAGCAAACACAGGTTTATTCTGCTAGATTCTCATGTTTTTTTAATTTAGATTTATATTTTTGTTATATTGTTAACAGCCTTGAATAGTCATATTTCCATGATGGTAGTTCATAGTAGTGTGTAAATCAGGAATGTTTGGTTGATGTAGTGATATTGGTGTCTGATCTTGCAGGCCTCTTTTTGTTGTTTTTTCTCTTTTAGTTTTTTTTTTTTTTTTTGGGGGGGGGGGGGTTGCGACACTGAACGCATGGAAGGCTCCAGTATATGGACTCTATTGCATTCAGAAATGTATTTGTATCTTGGAGGATCCTGAAATACTACTCATATTCAAGACTTTAGAACATTAACCCTTTGTACTGCCTCTAGCCTCAACCCAGTATCTCCTGACTCTGCACTATCTATCTAGTCTAGCTTGCAGGTGTCATCATCATTCTAAGCAAGCCCCCTTGTCACCAGTGATTAAGAGTTTGCAGAGATGCATTTATTTCTTAACTCATTCATGGATTTTCTTAGTTTTTCTCTTTTTTGAAGCACCATCTCAAATATGTGCTCATTCAGCAGGAATGGAATAAGTTTTATCATCATGTTAAGCTGCCTTAAGTGTGAATCTTAATGCTGCGGTGATATTATTTATATTATTGTCGCGCCCCTGATACGAAAGCATAGATATAGTGACAACAAAAACATAACTAAATATTGGAATGCGAATATGTAACGAATACTTTTAAATAATTTTAAAAATAATTCGCTAAATTACAGCATCATAACCAAACTCTCCTTGTTTAACCCGATTGTTGAAGTACATGCTCAGTGCACGACAAGTATGTGAGAAAAACACCAACCACCCATCCATAACATTAGAGTCGAATGATAACATTCATCTACAATTAGGACTAACAGGCTTAAAGTAACAAATATATAATCCCAAAAATCTCAAGCCTAAATGTTTCCAATTCTAACATATTACAATCCAACAACTTAACAACTAAAGTAAAATCCTTTGAGCCTTCTTCTATCCAAAAATTATAAGAACCAAATATTAGTGATAATTTCGTCAATAAGAGTTGAATATCGAAGATCGGGTTACATAAATTCCCCATATTCTAGGCCATATGTTGCTATGCAAGACCCATGGGTGGGTCGATTACATAAAATTCCCTATAAACAGGATCAAATGCTACTTTTCAAACCCGTGGATGTTAAGTACGATATTCACTTACAAGTGATATATCAAAATATGTTCGAATATATTTTGTCAATTATTTATAATGATTCTAATCTAGTCAAAATGAAAAATTCTATAACAAATGACAAATATACAATTTTTTCTAACTAGAAAAACCAACAATCTTTACAAAGAAGAGTTCTCACCAAATACTTACATGAAAATGATATACAATGTCGAATATCCAAAGATTTCAAGATTTATAACAAATTTTACAAAATTAGGCACAATCCTTCAGAATATCAAACCAGGTTGACATGCATGCAAAGTATAGTTAAGGACTATAAAGGATCACATACATAGACATTTTAACGAAGATCGCAGTATTTAGAGATTTCAACGACAAATGAAGAACAAGGCTTAGATGCATCTGTCTCTTGTTGAGTATTACCCAAATTTAACCCAAAATCACTTTGAAACCACATTCCTTCACCTTTTTTCTCCTCCGCTCTCTTCTCTCTCTTTCCTTCTCTCGAGATCTTAATGCAAAATGACCAAAATCACGAAGGACTGGCTTATATAGCCAGACTGGCACATGGATGCCGGTCAAGGCACAAAACACTATTACATGCACACATGAACACCTCTCATCCCACACATGAGCACTGCCCATTTTATGAAGCCACTTACGAGCGAGCCTTTGCCGCGCATGAGTGTAACCTATTCTGCTGAGCCATGCCTAAGAGTTGCACTTGCACGGGTTAAGTGCGTGCCCACTTCTCTCAAATACTTAGTTTTTCATCCACAATTATTATCAAAAAATTATCCAATACGACTTAATTTGACATCATAATGTATAAATTGGGGATCGAGTGTTACAATTATGATGAGAGATCTCGGGCTTAAACAACATAAACAACTTTTTTACATTATTAGTCGCAATATTGTATTCATTTGACTCTCCCCAGAACCTGCAAATGCGAGAAGGCCACCCTGTTCTGCTGCCCTTTGTTTTTGAAAGACCTTCCAAAGGCATTCTGCCGGAAGCTAGGAGCAGAATAATTTATCAGCCCGTTGTATTACGTTTTCTAGCCTCTTTCTATATTGATTAAATGTCAGTACCTTAATGAATATGTGTAGGGGAAGATAAAACAAAAGATACTAAAACTGGGGACCAGAAGCCTGCAGAGACCAAAGATGATCACACTGCAGATAAGCTAAAACGTGCTGCAATTACTACAATCGCTGCTGCTGCAGTGAAGGCAAAGCTTCTTGCAAAACAAGAAGAAGATGAGATTCGACAGCTTGCTGCACTACTGATTGACAAGCAGGTAATTTTAGGGATAGCAGGGTAATACTCATAACATTCCCCGTCCTCCCCCTCCCCAGCCTCTCACCTCCTAAAAAAGAGATATTCGCCCCAAAATTTTCAGCTTCAAGTATGAAGAGCAAATATATGCAGAAAGTGATAAACCTCATGCATACTGCTCTAGCTGATATGATCAAAATCCAAAAATAATCAAATGAAGAAGATAAAAGTAAGTCACGTCCAAGAAGATCCTGGATATTCAGAACCAATGACTATATGAAGTGATTGATCCTCCCAGCCAGGTAGAATTTTGGTTACTCCTTCAATTTCCACGTGCCTGAATTTTTTGGCCATTTTCGTATATGCAGTTGCGCAAGCTGGAAGTCAAGATGACTTTCTTTGCGGAAATGGGAAACTCAATGATGAAGGTAAGGGAACATTTGGAGCGATCAAGACAGAAGCTTTACCATGAACGAGCTCAGATAATTGCAGCCCGACTTGGCTTACCGGCTTCTTCATCTAGGGCAATGCCGCCAATGATATCGGCTAACAGGACGCCAGTGGGCTTTGCAACCTCAATGCCAAGGCCCCCATTGAGCATCACTGCTCAAAGGCCCCCTTTCTCTAGGCCTTTCATGACATCAGCTCCTCCTTTGTCGAACCCATATGCTCCTTCAGTGGCAGCTGGAGCAACCTCAATGCAGCCTTCACGACAATGACAAGTTACTTTCAGTGCAGAGGAAAATCTGCTTCTGGCATAGCCAGATTATCATCATGCAGCGTGCACGAGTGTTGGCATTGCCAAGTGAGTGATACTAGTTGACGTTGTTAATTGGCGGGCAGTACAGATGCTATTTTGAGAGACTGAATATTACCCAAAGTAAGTACAGCCTCTGCTGAATAAAAACTTTGCTTTCAAGGATTGATTTCCTTCTACAAGTTTGTGGCTACATAGTGATTTTTGGGGTTTTCTTAGTCAAGTCAAAGCACAAATGTTTTTCCACCATCTAAACATTTTTTCGGATATACTTCTCTTCTTTGTTTTGTTTTGTCATTTTTCATTTTCTTTTGCTTTTTGTTGTTTTTATGTTTTTGCTTTTTGCGAATACGCAAACAGCCGAAGTTGAAGGTTGATCTATGGCTGTACAACCTCAGGAGGCCGAATCTATTTTCAATCAAACTCGTAGTGAATTATTTAGAATTTACTCATTTGTCCAAATGAGCTTATATAATCGTGATCAAGCTTGTCAAATCTTTTACCAATTTAGATTAAATTAGCTTCCTTTGAGAAGCCTGGCACACGGTTATCTTATGACTGGCCACACGATTCCAGATCAAAGAAAATGTTGCGTGCTCGATTCGGCAGTGGCACCAGCACGCAAGAAGACGGCTGAAACAGAAGAAGAGAGGAGGCGGGAGGGGAGATTGGTAGAGAGAAACGATAGAAGAGGGAAAGGGAAAGGGTAAGGGAGGAGGGAAATTAGAGAGACAGCCGAGAGAGAGAGATAGCAGAGAGGAGAGGAATTTTGGAAAATTTTACTTCCCTTATTACTGTAGCAATCAAATACATTTATAGTTGTGAGCCAACTAATTTGATTCCAAGCCAACCAAACAAAGTAACTAACCAAGTAACTAATTATATCTAAATAATAAACTAATAATATAATATATTCAACTAATAACTAATATATATTTGACTAATAAGTATGTAACATTGTCCTTCCCTGTAAAAGAACTTTGTCCTCAAGGTTGAAGGAGGAAAAACTTTATTGAGTGTTGCAATTGGCTCTCCATGTAGCTTCATTGGCTGACTGGAACCCTTTTGGAAGTTGAGAATTAAACTTGTCCCACAACAGAGTGAAGGAGTCCACTTCTAGCAGTGCAAACCACTCACCCAAGGCTGAAAACTCAGCCCACAATTTCGTTGAACAAGTGCCCGAACGTAAAAAATCAAGTAAAGTCAACTTGGGATTATCAGTTGCAACATCACTGACATCAAGTTGTTGAAGGGGCCCCAAATAAAATTTTACAACCGTAGTGAACTGAAGTTGACTGGTTGGCTTCCACCTGAAGGTTGGGCTAATTGGGAATGTGGCTTGCTTACTTGCCATCGCACCTTGTATTCCAGCGCTCTTCACAACAATAGCATAGAAGAACTCAATTGCCAATTTCCTTCTGTTCAAAGCTGAGTAACAATGAGCCATTTTCAAATGTATAATGCCATTGTCAACCCTATCGGAAAAATTTTCTTCCAACATTAGAGAATACTTCAATGCAGATTCATAATGCTGAAGACTTATAAATGAGTTTTCCACTGCAGTAATAAGATTGATGTGATCCTCACTCTCCCGTTGCAAAGGACTAAAACAAATCTCTGCTTTCTCCATATCACCATGATAAGCATGGCAGATTTCTGCTTTTACAGTCAAGAACAATGGCAATTCTCTTCCACATCTCTTAGCATTCTCAATATGCTGAAGTGCTTCAACATGC
>JAOVVI020016448.1:0-10887 GCA_028571085.2 Nepenthes alata
TGCTGTTGCCTCTGCTCCCGTGGTTTTTCCCTTCGGTTCCAGAAGGGTTTCCACGTTAAATCTGGTGTATTCTCTCGATTTTCATTTTTTCTTGTTGGCTGTCCGTCTGAGTGTTGTCCCTCCGTCCGAGTACCTTGTTCTCTCGGTCGTTGCACTCAGGAGCATTTCGTCTGAGCGCCCCTTTTGCCCCAACACTTTCTTGCCTCATGTGCGCCAATGCAATAATTGCCTCTGGCATTCGAATTTCCAGCAGCAATATAAGAGAATTGTGCAATTTTAGGGTAAATGCAAAGGAGAGAGAAAAAGGGGAGGAAAAGAGAGAATGAAGATGTAGGATTTGCCAACCGTTTGGGGCTTGAACCGTGGTCTACTCTTTGCCAACATTGGTTATGTTGTTTTAACTTAAGTTGCAAAACATATTATAGGGTCGTGTTCTTCTTTGTTACCTTTTATTTTGTTGGATATTGCAATTTTGTTGCGGTCTTGGCTAATAGGGTTCAATCCAAATATACACAACTCAGCGCAACAGAACAAAATCCGAATCCTCCCGTCAAACGTCAATCACCAAACTTATTAACATAAAAAACACAGTAATACACAACGTTTTTAGTGTTGAAAATCTTTTTCAATAACGGAAAAAATTATGAAACAAATTTCAAATAAATTCTTTATAATAATAGTGCCGGTTACAAATAACTTCCTTCAAAATCCTTCACTACAATACCGAGTGAAAAATAATTGATTACAAACCCCTCAACAAACCTAACAACTCAAAAAAGAGAATACAACGAGAAACAAATGTAACCAAATGAAATACGTCCTAGAAATTCACTCTAGAACAATATACCCGACCTTAGCGAAGAACGGAACTCAAATCGAACCCTAACTAGATGTCAAACCTCTTACTCTTCTCTCTTTTTTTTCTTTTTTCTCTTTCTATGCGATACTCCTTACGTGAAAAATGATTTTCGGATACCCTAATGCACGATTTTATACAAGGCGTGGCGCTTGAGCGCTAGTCAGACGCGCGTCACACGTCAGCTACTGAAATCGGCAGACTAGCGCCCCCTCAGGCGACCCTCAATCTAGAATTGGTGCACAGGCGTGAATTAGGCGTCTGTCATGCGCCACTCTATTGACTTTCGACCGATTATCGACCAACCCTCGTACGAATATCGTGTGACTCTTTAACATCATTAATCGCTTGGATGATACTCTATTTGTTATGACACCCACAAGAAAGTGACCAAAACCCAACATTAACAAATATCGGTACCGAACGGATATTTTCATATGCGGTTAGACCTTGCAATTTAACTTAGCTGTGCTGCATGCAGAGTATTTATTCTTTCTCTAAGGGAAGGATGATTTCAATTTGTAAAATTTCATGAACAGAATTTACGATTTCTGTATGGGGATTTCAAGGTCAAAAAATAATTTAGTAGCAATGAGAAACTGAATCAATGAGTGGAAACATACCTCTTCTAGATTTTCTAACTCCATGATTTGCTCTATTTGTTTGGCAATACTTTCCTGCACACAATGGAAGGGAACTTGTTAGACTTTTCAATTAACTATAATGTCAGGGAATAAAGTTAAAAATTAATATTTTTTTATTTGATTGGCCATTTTAAATAAATAATAATTAAATTGGAACTTACTTTTTTAGTGTTTTGTATATTAAAATAACAAGAGTAATAAATAAGAAATATGAAATGTGCTTTTTAATCTTCCCCAAAAGAAGTAAATATATATTCCAATGTATCACTCGCACATTTTTACATCATCCACTGCCACCAATTTTAAATCTACCGCCATCGGCCCAGCGTCATCAATTCACCAGCATACAATGAACTGTACACTTTACGTGGATCAACTGACAGTTTTGTCCAGAATTGTAATTCCAGGAGAACCAGGAATCAGTTTATAGGGGTATGAGATTATTTATTACCATAAACAGATGAAAATATCGTATGGGTTGCAAACATATCAATATCATGCATATTGGATAATATGCATTAGTATTTAATATATCGGATAAAAAATAATTTCTAAAAATTATAAGTTGGCATCACCGTATCAGTCAATATTCTAAATGTCGACCGATATATTACGATATATCACCAATACAAATATATATTACGACATTATCTTACAATAGAAAAATATCGGTATCGAAGGTCCCAATATTGATACATATCTACTAATATTTACATCAATTCCTCATAATAGTAATTCCTAACATGCACACAAATGAAAGAGTGGAATTGTTATTCCACTGATTATAAAATTGGAATGAAATTCCACCTTACTCTAACAAACATGCTATATAAGAGTTAAAGGAATGCATATACGCATGTGAATAAGGCAATGTAGGGGAGAAAAAGGAAAAGCTGAAGAGATGTGCACCGCATTGCTAGCAGCTTCAGCAGCAGGAACATCAGTGTCCATTTCTATCTCAATTTCAATCATAGAAGATATCTAGCAATACATGACATTGAGAATACAATTAATTATATGCTGAAACTTAAATTCCACTTTTTTTCAGCCCAAAAAAAAAAAACATACTCTTGCAAAGCTATCAATCAATTCGATCCGTCCCTTGAGGGAATTCTGTAAGCCTTCACGCACCTGTCTGACTCTACTTCTCCGAGCACTGCATTAAGTGGTTATCAAGATATGAAAACATCGGTATCTGCATCGGTCACTACTGTATCAATATCGGATATATTAAAAATTACATATTAATATCAAATATATCAAAAAAAAATTTCTAAAAATCGTGAATTAACAAGATTATATCAACTAATATTTTGATTATCAACTGATATATCATAACACGTCGTAGAAATGACAACATATCATGATAATACCACAGTATTGAGAAGTATCGAAATCAATAAAGTCCGATATTAATACATATCTGATGATATTTACAATTATATTAAGGACTCAAAATATATGAGGTAACATGGTGAATGCAGAATGGATAATTATTTAGAAGCATTCATTAATGGAGTTCTTACTGGTACGAAGGCTCTCCTATAGCATAAATTTTGTTCTCCAACTGGCACAACCGAGCCAACATCCAAACCTAATGGGGAAAATTAAGGTTTTAGCATGGGAATTCAATCCCTATTCAGATACTTTCAAAAAGGAAGAAAATCCATTGCAAACACTCAATGAGAAAGCTATCATGTGAAGAGTAATAGTTAATCTTGTTGGCATAAATGATTTCCTTCATACACATCACAATGTGACAAGATTCACAAGGCATGGCGGAATTTGAATCTCTTAACATCATCAACCACCATTCTTTCCTAATTGAACACAAGGAACAATAAACAAAAATACAACCACACACATAAGTTGCACAATTCATTTTAAATGGAAACCCTTCTTAGCTAAAGTAACACATGTAAAAGATTAGTTAATACTAATCCCAACACCCTAGAAACCGAACAAGAAAATGAAACGAGAAAATGAATAACCAATCTATAATATGTTCTACAACCGAAGCTAGAAGAGCATTCTTAAGCTTGGTGAAGGATAGTACATGAATTGGACCTCATTGCTCTTTGGTTCTCATTCTTTTCTTTTCTTCTTTCTCTCTTTTCCTTGCACCGCTCCTTGGTGTGTAAAATGGCTCAAATAAACCTTAAAAATCAGAACATAGGTATTTACATCTACGCTAACACTCATGCGCCCTTCATGCATGCATCAGGTATGAACCCCTATGTGAAGCCATGCATGTGCACCCGTTACGTATATATGAAGCACTAAATTTTTGTCAAATTTGCGCACATATGCCCATCAGGTGCCTATTATGCACTAATAACCTACGTCATAGAAATCCTTCACTCGAACAAATCCTCACACAAATATCAAGCTAATAATCAGATGACATGTTCAATGAGTGTGAGACTCACAAGAGAGTAATCCAAAACCCAACGCAATGGCTACTAATAATTGATTTCTTCTAGACTATGTTGCTATAATAATTTGCAATCATAGTACCAGTCTCCCAAGTAGGGGCTTAGTGCCACGGCCCAAAAGTTGTGGGCCAAAGATGGCAGTCTGTTTCTTTCCCATTTCAGGCTCACATGCAAGGTCATTTAACTAAGACTAGGCATTTGGGGCGAGTTATTCCATATTAGTCCTACAACCCACTTTGCATATGTCAGTTTTTTTTATAGATTTCTATTGTTATTGGTGTGGGCATCTGATTTTGACTCAAACTCCACTTGAGTGGGAGATTTGCAGAATGTGGGTGATTGATGTGTGCTCAATTAGAGCTCAATCGCGAGATTGGCAATTGCAAGATGCACATAACTAAGGCTTGAATGACCGATGGCAGAATGCTAGTGCATGCCAAAAGTCAAGCAGGAGGCTGGCAGAACCCCTGCCTATGATAGGCATGCCATTAGTACTCTGAGCGGAATGACAGTTTTTTTCAACTTAAGTACAAAAGGAAACATAGAGTCAGGTTTTCAAAAAGTTTTCACAAAAGGAAAAGAGGGATGTGTCCAAGAGAGACAGGAAGAAGGCAGAAGAGGAAGAGTTGTTGCTTTGTTCTGACAACTATTTGTGTTTGATCTAAACCGAACATGGTATGTCCTTCTAGATTTGATGAAGAACATCTCTATTAATTTAGTTTTCTCACTTGCTGTCTCTTTGCATCAATCTCAAGTTTTGTGGAACGTTATTACGAGGGCTGTGTACCCAATTGTGCAAGATACTAGGGTTTGTGTAATCGTGACTATTGATAGTGGAGCACTATTTTTAGACAAGTCCCATGGTTTTTTCCTTTAATTTTAACAGGATTTCCTATTTAAAATTTTCATCTTGTAAGTGTTGTTGTTAGTTCTTTTTGTCAATTTTCTACTACGTTATGTGGACTGTTATTATGAGGGTTGTGTACTCAAGTCATGTGAGATACTAGGGTTTGTGTTGCTGTGACAATTGGTAGTGGAGCACTATTTTTGAATGTTTAAGTCCCTGGCTTTTTCCTTCAATTTTAAAAGAATTTTCAGCTAAAATTTATTATCTTATAAGTGTAATTGTTAGTTTTTTTATCAATTTCCTATTTGGTTCACGCAAGAGATAGATAATCTTCCGCCCTGTTTATCCCCCAACACAGTCAGCCAGCTCATATTATTATATCATTTGCATGTAGATTTGCATCTCTTTCCCTTCACTATTAAACTAGTGAGCACAAGTCAATCTGCAATAGTATGAATCAAGTTCTGTGGATTGTTTACCATGATCACAAAAAAGAGCATGCCAAAAAAAGAAAATCCTACTATGAGCAGAGTCTAAGGTCTGACCACTTTTGAGTCTATTTTACATGATCTTATCTTACATTATATAAGTATGAATCTGATAATCACATACTTCATGACGCATTTTTCACAAACTATATTAGACCACAACAATTAATAAACCAGGGTCGTTTTGACTCAGCATACCTCATTTTCAGCAGCCCCCTTAAGATCCAGGATGCGAGACTGAAGTGTGTCATACTGAGCCAAAAGTCGCTGTTTGATAGCAATTGCGCTCATCAACCTCTGTGGAAGCTGGCACACAAAAGAGACTTTCAGAAATAACAACGTTATTCTATTTTCTCAATCTCTCTGTTTCCTTATGATAGGAAGCTGCCATGAGGAGTTTGTTTTACATCACCTTCGGTCTTAGACGCATTGTAAAGAAAAGAAACATTCATTGTAGAGCATGGAAGGTGGATGCTTAAACAGCAGTCCCAGTTAACAAAGATCATATTGCACCATATCAACTATATTTATTTCATCTTGTAAGAAAATAGCATCGTAATTAGTAAACTGGGATCTTATATCTCCCCTTCCTTCCACATGTTTCAGCTTAATTTAAATGAAAAAAACTAGTCCTTTTTCCTATCCTCTTTAAGGAAATAAAAAATAGATTGATAAGTAAAATATTGACCAATATATATCGTTATTGAACTCCCAATATGATATTCTAGTCCATGAAAAATATTGTGATAAAACAATTGGAATTCCAAAAAAAAAAATCAAAGAGGGAAAATACCATGATGATTTTGACACCAGGAAGGAGAGGGAGGAAAAGAATAGGGGTAGAAGAACAAGCAACAGAAAGAGAGAGAACGAGACAATTAGGTAGCAACAATGCTAATAATATAATTCATCAAAACTATTAACGCATAAAAATTATGATCCTCACATATGCACCTATAGCCCAAATTAACTAGAAATTAAATATAATTTTCTAAATAACAATTATCCAAAATACAAAAAATAACAAATAGGAAATAAATCTAATAAATAAATAATTATCTAAAATATAGAAATAACGGAATGAAACTCTAACATTTCTTAGATATTTATGAATTTACTAAATTACAAATTGCAATAATCTCTTGAATATAGCTAAACTGAGAAAATATATATAATAAATAAACTCATATCCTCAGTCACATTTCAAGCATTAATAGATTGTATACAAAACTACCTTACTCAATTGGGGCAAAAGCATTGTATTGAATGTAGCCCCGGCAGCAAGAGAGCCTAAAGTTGCAACCGACAAGAGCTGAGGCAAGCTTGGATTTATGAGTCCAGAGACAGCATCGCCTGCAGCCAGCACAGCAAGAACCGGAAAGAGGATAGATGGGTTCACAAGGGACAGGTTTCTGTTTGTGGTTGGGGCTCTTAAAAGAAGATAATCACGGCCATTGTTGTGGTTTGTGAGGCACAGTGGCTCCGAAGGATAATAGTTTGGCGGTTTAGGACCAATTTTGAAGGGACCAATTTCTCTGCAACCATTTGATGGAGCTGCTAGAGCAATAGTAACTCTTTCCCTTTCTTGTGCAGGGAGATCGACCGTCTCAGTGGCGAATCTGTGGGTACGGGCCACACCGGAAGGGGTCTGGACCTGAAAATGGGCATTGGTTTATTAAAAGGAAGAGAAACAACAACATGACTCGAAAATAAAACCAATTCAATCACAATTGAATAAATTATCAGCCATTATGATATATATATCATTATTGGGCTCCAACAAAAAATATTTCTCAACAATGTTAAAAATCGAGATTTGTCACTATATTGGCTATATACCACGATATATTGAACAACACACCTAATATTTTTAATATATTAATTGATATTTGTCTCTCAAATTTCAATTCATCAAAAGAAATTTGAGACCGATATGTCCGAAAAAAATATGTATCACTTGATACGATTGATATCAATATAGTCACGACCAATACCGATATTTTCAACTATGATCTAGGTACCACTATTCAAAAGAAAAAAAATTGAGGTTGAGTTCCTGGTGTTTGGAGAAAAGGTATATTATTAGGACATGAAATTTCCTAAAAGTTGGAATTGCATGTAATCTATGACATATCACCAAATGGGAGTATAAGCATGAAGTACATGAATGCGTTTCTCTCATGAAAGTGCAGTGTGAAATACCCAAAATTAGAAAAAGAAAAAACAAAACATCAATTTTTTTTCTAAAGGAAGCAAAATTGCTAAGATGACACGGAAGGTGAAATGATTTTAAACAAGCCCATAGTTATAGCAGCAACAAAGAAGAGATAAAATTGAATTCTCTGAGAATTATGAGGGATATACAGAAACTAGTATATGGGCATATTACCACAATGGAATGAACAGCAGCAGGTATTGCTTGCTTCATTATTTGCAGAAATCTCAGCCCCCTTTTCCATGCTGGAATATCCATGCTGCGTTCGGCAGGAGGAGATCCTTAGGAAAGGTGAATGTAACAGGATCAACACCGCATGTAATTTTTTCCAGAAATAAAAACAAAGCTATACTGCAGGAAATCCTCCTTTATTATGGTCTATTGGGCAGAAGGCAAGGGCAATAGTATTTTAACACACAGTCATATGTGCTGACATGATGGCTGAAATGTTTGATTGAACTAAAAACTTGGAAAGCATGCTGACCTGATTTCTTCTGATGCAATACTAACTATGTCTCCTGAAACAAGCTCATACTGATAGCGACACCTCGAACAAGAAACAATCTGCAAACACAACATGCTTTGCAGAGGACATAAGTCTGATACAACAGAATAAAGGATATTATGTTATATTATATCTCATAAACAAGGATATAGTTATATCAGCACCTTTAAAAAAATAAAATCTGCAAATACAACATTTTGGCTTCATTTCAGAGGGTATTTGATATGATCTCCATGGTGATGCCGGCGACGATGACAGGAAAACCAACGGAAGGGGAGATCAGCGGAGGATAGCGGCGAGCTAAACAGGCGAGATGCCTTGAGAGAGAGAGAATTTAGGGAGAAAAGGGAAGGGATCGGGGAAGAGAAGGCAGAGAAGAGAGCGACAAACAGACGAGAGAGAATCAGCAAAGAGATAGAGATAGAGAGAGAGAGTTAAGGGACGAAAATAGTTTTTCCTTCTCCCCATTATACTAGTGTCAACAACTATATATGGGGACTAGGAAATGGGGAAAACGGAAAACGAGAAAACCCTCCACGGGGGCTGTAACCAATTCAACAAACGGAATCTAATGAAACAGAAAGCAAATGACAGAAAACGGAAAACGGGGAACAAGGAACGGGGAAAAAGAAACGGTATGCTGTGTTCGTAACAGAAAGCCCAAACAACAAGCCATTGGGCTGGCCAGCAAAACCAAATAGCAAAAGCCACTAAATTTTATTTCCTATTTTCTTCCTTTTTTCTTTTATTTCTTTTTTTTATCCTCCATATTCTGATCTTACTTTCAATAAACCTGACGTGAGCCCAACACCCAATCGGCATTTTTCCTTACCTCGATACAGATGCATACGGGCTAAGCATCTAAACGCAACGAAGAGGTTCGGAATTTGATTTAATACAAGCCATGCAGGCTAGAAGCCAAGAAGTAGACCAGGCACCAAACTGAAATAAATGGAGTGGAATTTTTTTCCTTGCAGGCTAACAGCCAGGCAAAAGACCGGGCACCAAAATGAAATAAATGGAGTTTTTTTTGTTCCATCGAAACAGGTGTGACCGAGATACGCAACTATCAGCTTCAAAAGAGGTTTCCAATTTGTTCCGAATGACATTGATAATAAGGGAAAAGGTATGGGAGATGTCTTGTGGGCGAAATTTTTAAAAAATGCGATTGTTACGTTCCTTCCAAATGAAGTAGACCGTGGCTGAAAGAGAGAGACATTTTGAAAGGGCCAGAAAACTTTTCCCCTTCTATTTTTTGTGCAGCCCAACAGATGTTTTGGGACCACTCAGGGTAAGGCCAATGAAGTCCTGCTCAACTTTGAATCTTGTTCTATAAGGATTTTGAAAAGGGACAGGAGAAGAACAGATGCTCATGATCTTCGTCACCCGTGTTGCAGAGAGTGCATTTAGAGGATAGGTTGGGGACACCATGAAGGCGATCAAGGGTACTAAGTCTGCCTCTAATGGACAGCCAAAGAGTAAAGGCATGTGCAAGGATGTAGGAAGGGCCCCACACTAAGGTGGCCCAGCTCATTTTCAGTTTGGGAGGATGGATGAGAAAATAGGTGGACCGAGTCAAAATTTTTCCATCTGCGTTTTCGTCCCATCGCACAGAGTCGTTTTGACTAGTGTTAGGAAGATAGAGAGGCATGTTCTCTACAAGCCGAGAAACTTCCAAATCATAAGGATTAGGCCAAGACCAATGGTTATCCTTAATAATATCGGTGACCTTTGCATCTCAGGGCAGGCCAGAGACCAACCAGGTACGTTCAGTACTTGCTTCGCTCAGCGGGCCTAGAGGATGCTAGTTATCAAGCCAGAGAAATGTATCAGAACCATCGCCAATGGAATTAGAGGTATGGATGCGCATAAAAGGACAAAGCTTCATAATTTTCCTCCAGCTCCAGGGGCTGAAGCCGGGACTTTTAACATCCATATACATTGATCCCTAATTCTATTTTTGTGGATCTAGGAAGACCAACCCGATTCAGAATCCTTAGAGATGAGACACCATAACAGTTTACAAATTAGGGCTTTATTCTGTGCCTGCATGTTTTTAAGACCTAGCCCACCTTCGCTCTTTGGGTAGCATATGTCATCCCACGCTGCCTTAGCATTTACCTTCCCTTCAAGAGAGCCATTCCAAAGAAAGCGCCGAATGTGGCATTCGATCGCTTTGAGAATAGACTAGGGTAGAATGAAGATTGAGGCCCAATAGAGGTGGATGGACGAAAGGATAGAGGAGACGAGTGGCAAACGCCCACCAAACGAAAGCCACCGATTCTTCCAAGACGTGATCTAACAGGTAATTCTATCAGTGAGAGATTCGTAGTCCGGTATTGAGAGAGTCTAGTGGTGATCAGCGGGACTCCCAAGTATCTTATCGAGAGTTTGCCCGCTCTGAATCCCATAATACCAGCAATGTACTGGTGGAGGGCATTGTCTTTTGAGCAGATAAAAACTTTACTCTTATTCATGTTTGCAGAGAGGCCAGATATCAATCGGAACTCTTCAAGGCATTCCTTAAGGATCCGGATAGCATTGACATCGGCTCGAGAGAATAGAAGAAGGTCATCTGCAAAGGCAAGCATAATAGTTTGAGTCTCATCACATTTCCAATAAAATTTAGAATTTTCATCCCGCCTAGCCTTCACTTCAATAATACTATTCAGAACCTCCATAACAACTACAAATAAGTATGGAGATATGGGATCACCTTGACGAAGGCCTTGCCTCCCTTGAAGAAACTCACCGCTTCCCCATTTATATTGATGGAGAAAGGAGTGGTGATGCACTGGCGGATCCATTCAACCATTTGAGGAGAAAATTTCATTAGTGTCAACATGTTGATAATGAAGTCCCAGTGGACAAAGTCGTACGCTTTCATAAGGTCAATC
>JAOVVI020016449.1:0-10887 GCA_028571085.2 Nepenthes alata
GTTCTTATGAGAAAGTCGTATCAAAATGGGAAGATAAGATCAGCAGAAGCACCTATATTTACTTTTTTATTAAGGTACATAAATTAGTGAAATTTAAATCCTAAAATTTATATAATGATAATGAATTAAAACAAATTAGTGAATTACTAAAGTTAATTGTGGGTTCAAATTAAAAATTAATTATTAAATTGTAGTGGTCTAGGTGTAGGCGGCGTGTAATATGTGTCTAAGCCACGCATGAACATGTCTGTTTCAATATCTCTATACTCTAATATGTGTTTGATAAACCTGTAAGCATGTTTGTTTCGGTTTCTCCACGCATGATGGGCGTTTGTGCGTAGGCATGATTTGGGCACCACGCGCTAATGCACATTGAATGAGTGCATGAGTGTCGGTTTACTATATAAGGTATTTCTATTACTTTTAGTTTATTATTTTTAAAAATCTAAGAGAAATGAGAGAAAGAGAAGAGAAAAAGAGAGAAGAAGAATGATAAAGTAAATTGAAAGTATTTTTAAATAATTTTTTCGGTAAATTTAAGTAAAGATAAGTATATTTAAATTTATTTTTTTATTTATTGTTAAAATTTTTTAAAAATATATATTATTTTTTATTCAAGTATTGATATCTATAACAGTTACCTATTTTTTAAGATTATATTGCGTATATGTCAGTTTTATTTTTGTTTCATGAGATTTTAAAGGCTTTTACATTGATTTTCATATTATCTTGAAATTTGAATTCTTTGAGAAATTATTCTTGTGTGTTTTTTTCATGCAGATATTTAATAAAGATAAATTATTTTTCAAATATGAGCAAAAATAGTATATTTGTTCTTTAATGTATAGTTTTTTATTATAATTAAATGATAATTATTATAAAACATTATTTAAATATATTTGGATATATTTTAATATATTATTTAAATATTAAATACTAAACCTAATATTCACGGGTCAAAAAAGTTATATTTGATACTAATTATAAAAAATAATATATAGTTGGCCCTACCCACAGGTCGCGAACAATGCACATAACTTTTTGGTTATATGGAAGTGATCACAACCTAATCTTCGATATTCGACTTTTATTGGTTATGTTATCATCGATCATTGAATTTTATATTTTTATATAATTTTTGTCTGTTTTATTGATATTTTAATATTTTTATCATTCTAACTTTTGATCTATTATTATCATTCCTTCGCATGTTTCATTTACAATTATCCATATATATACATTATACATACTTTATATTATGTATTAGTTTCACTCTTATCATTTTTACTAATCTTTTAAATTAGTGAGATCGGACGTTACTTATAAAGGTTTTGAATTTTGGGAGAATATTTTTAAAGGATTAGTTTGTAGATGTTGTTATCTTATTTTTGAAGTTTTGATGTAAGCAATTATTTAGAATGATTTTTGTTCGATTTTATTTTTTTATATAGTTTGTAGATGCTGTTACCTTTTAAATCTTTGGCTTATTATTTATTATTAAAACTATCTAACGATATCACTTGTTGGATCATATTTTGACTTTGGGTTAAATATTAATTACTAATTACTTAATTATATTTTTGAGATTGAAGACGCGGTAATTGTGATAGATTAAAAACTTATTTTTAAATTCATTTCATTCCTAATTTGTAAAGATTTTAGACGTCTCTTTTATTTGTAAATCACGTCGAGATTTGGTACTATTTTGGGCCTGCTAGCAGTCAATCGAGATGTTCCAAGAGAGTGAAATAATTAGCATAAACATAGAGGATAATATTTCATCTGTAACGAACATTAATCGGCGTGGTGTAAATAGGTACAATAAGCTGTCTGTCAAGTAATTTAAAAGTTATAAATTTAGATCATAGTATTTGGTTTTATATAATATAAAATAAAATTATATAAGATAAAATAATTATTAGGGTTTGTACTTTATGGCTATTAGATAGGAGTGTCGCCCTAAGATTGGGGAAAGAAGAAATGAAAATAAAGAAAAGATTTATATATTTGTTTAAAGCCCAATTTAAATTCATCATTTGATAGTTCGAATATATTATTCTAATTTTTTGTAAAATATATTACTAGTTTATTATTTATTTTTTTATTATATTCTCTTATTTAATTATCAAGTGTATTGGAATTAATACTAACTAATTATTCATATGGTTATAATTATGAAAGGATTGAATTTTAAAAGAAAAGAAAGAAAGAAAATAAGAAAAGAGGGAGAAGAATACGAGAGAGAAGGAATACAAGTTGGTTTTAAGTAAAATCTAAGCAATTATTTAGTAATTTTAAGTAAATGCATGTGTATGTAATCATCTTTCTTCCTTAATTGTTAATTTTTTTTTTAATTTTTGAAAATTTTTATTTAACTAATTACGTATTTGATATTTTATTATCCTATATGATTTTACTTTACAAGTATATTAATTTATTTATATTTTATAAAATTTTAGAAAGCTCATATCTTAAAGTCATATAAATAACGTTCAATTCTTAAAATTTTAATATATATGTCATAAAATTTTATGCCCATATTTCTGTATGTCATTAATCTACACAAATTTTCATGAATGTCATTTATTTACTAAAAAAAACTCTATTTTAACTTTGATTAAAATGATTTGTTCTTTAATTTGAGAAAATATATGTATTTTTGTATATTGGTGTAAAACTTTTAGTTTTGGCTAAGTAAGGACAATTATATAGAATTAATAAAAAATATTTAAATATATTTTAATATATTATTTATGAATCAAATGTCAAATCTAATATTCACAGGTCAAAAAATAATATTTAATTCTAACTATAAAGAATAGTATATAGTTGGTACATTTATAGGTCATGAATAGTTATATATGGTCTTTGATTATATAAAAATAATTATAACTTAAATTTTAATATTAGATCTTTATTGATAAAGTCATTACTGATTTATAGTTTTTATATATTTGGAAGATTTTAGCATATTTCAAGTTCTCATTTGATCATAATTTCTGCAGATTTTATATCTATAAATATTCATATAAATTTAGCACATTTTTTGCGTTTATATGGTTTTGGCATATTTGATATTTTTATACTTGTTTATTATTTTCATATGTTCTATTAAAATTTTTGATATTATCGACATTTTAAATTTTAATTATGACTATCATCTCCAATATGTTCATTTAATATATTCATATATATATAATTTATAAGTACTTTACTAAGTGTTAAAACCCAATCTTGCCACACGTTTGCTAACCATTCAGACTAATGGGCGCAGATAAAATTATAGTAATTTCAGATCCCAAAAAGGCTTTTTAGAAAATAGTTTTAAGATATTTTAGATATTTTAAATATATTTTAAATAATCATATTAGCATTTACTGTTTCTGTTTTAGTCATTATCTGTATTTGGTCGGGGGTCGATAATAGTTTTAAATTTCGGCACACTATTGGATATTATAATGTTGAATGGTCTGATTTTAGTTTAAGATGTTTTTTTGACTTATAATTTAAATCGAACAGTTATCGAGTTTTTGAGCCACTTTGAAGTATGACTTTTATACCTTATGTTTGGGTATTCAATTATTATTTGTACCATTTAACAATATTTATTGTAAGTTTACGTTTCGATATTTGATTAGGTATCAGCCTGTTAATTGAACAATTAATTCTGGGTGTTAAATTAGAATCAAATTTGATACAAATGAATTCCAAATTCAGGATTCGAGATCCATAACTCTAATAATGACTCTCATAATTACTCTAAAAATCAGAACATTGGTACATATGCCCGCAATAAGCATTTAAACTCCAAATGCAAAATTGTCTTGTACTCATGTGCCCATCATACGCGTATTAAAAATAAATATTATTATTTTCAATACATATATACCATTAGACGATCATCAGACGCCCCTTATTTTGTTCATGATGGCATGTGCATCACAGATATTATTCTCTCGAGTAAATTCTCCAATCGGCATTGAACAAATTACCAAATAAAAATGTTCAATAAATCTAAAACTCTTAAAAATTTAATAATATAATAAAGGAGATTTTTTTTCCCCCTTTGGGCAAGCAATAATTTGGATTGATGTGTCATTGGCAAATATAAATAAATATTATTAAAAAGCATAGAATCGGAAATTCAAATTTTTTAAACATAAAATAAACAAAATTGAAAATTTTTAATTATTTTTATTTTCAGAAAATCGATTTCCAAGATCAAAAAAAGCGGTGGACGATTACCTTCTGCTATCATTTACTTACCGAGTGATTTTTTTTTTAAACTTTTTATTTCTCTTAGAGAACTCCTATAATATACATCATATCTTTTTTTTAAAAAATTTAAAAAAACTTATAATACTAATAATATTAATCTAATTTATACATCACAAAAGATACTAATAGGTCCGATAACCCATGGGCCAAGTCAAAATTAGGCCTGTAAGGATAGAGCACCCTGGAAGTCACTGTCTAATAGAAACTCATTTGAGTCCAAGGCCCCAGAAAAGGAAGCCCAATTGGATGCTTCTTTAGTTCAAGGACCAGTAGGCGCCAAGGCCTATTCGGGAAGCATGACCTGACACCATATCGTTCGACAATAAACGGACAATTAGGGCTAACAGCGAAGGCTCCTCCAACTCAGCGGTCACGACAACTGTCCTAGCAGCCTAGTCGATATCTGCAGGGCTTCTACCCGCGAAATAGTTGGTCCCAATATGTCATGCGCCATCTTCCGGCATTTCCAAGAAAAGGCCATGATTACTACTCTAATTTCCAAGCACGCTCAAAGAGACAGCGGGAGAGAAAACGTCAGTCGTGAAACCTAATGAAGGCTGCACTAGTCCCGACTCTATAAATCCCTCTTCTCTTCTGCGGGGAGTGGAATCCAGAGAATTTAGAGGATGAAGAATTCCTACCCTCAAGTATCTCTAAAGTATTAAATTACTTTCTCTCAAGCAACTCTACCTTCGAGTGCATCACTTTTTAAGCTGCTCTCCAATCGAGCCCACCCATTGGAACTCAATACTCTACCTCAAAAATACTTCCCAACCGAGCGCTCTCATCGGAGCTCCATCCTCTGTCTTAAAGCCGCTTTCCAACCGAGCGTATTGACCGGAGTATAGTTCTCTATCTCAAAGTCGCTCTCCAACCGAGTGCACTCACAGGAGTTCAATCCTATACCTCAAAGTTGCTCCTCAATCGATAGCACTCATCAGAGTTCAATCATCCATCTCTAAATCGTTCCCTAGTTGAGCGCACTTATTAGAGCTTAGTCTTCTACCTCAAAGCAGTTTCTCAATCCAACGAACTTATCAGAACTCAGTCCTCCATCTCTAAGCCACTCCACAATTGAGTGCACTCATCAGAGATCAATCTTCCATCTCTAAGTCGCTCTCTAATCGAGCGCACTCACCAGAGTTTAAGCCTTCGCCTCAAAACCGATCCTAATTAAGCACACTCACTGGAACCCAGTCCTCTACTCCAAAGTCGCTTCTCAACCGAGCGCACTAACTATCTACCTCAAAGTCACTCCCTAAGTGAGCATACTCATTGGAGCTCAATCCTCAATTTCTAAGTCGCCTCCCAACTGAGCGCACACGCTAGAGTTTAATCCTCAATCTCTAAACCGCTCCTCAACTAAGTGCACTTATCAAAGTTTAATCATCCATCTCTAAATCGCCCTCCAGTCGAGCACACTCATTGGAGTTCAACCATCCATCCCAAAGTTAATTCCCAATGGGATGCACCCATCGAAACTCAATCCTTCATCTCTAAGTTGCTCTCCAACCGAGCGTGTTATGATCCACGTCCTCTTTTCCATCATTAACCATTATCAAAGTTAATTAATGTGATACACATACACAGAATCCATACAGTCGCCACGTTATTAGTGGCTCTAATACCGTGCTATATGAGTACGACGTCGGATCTTATTAAAAAAAGATGCTTGCAAAAAAGTCTAACAAAATAACCCCACAATATCCTGCGGAAGCATATATAATATCTAAAATAGTTTACGAAAGCAATACTAAACTAATATCACCAAAGTAAAATACGTCATTTCATACTTCTAAAGTTTAATATAATTTTAATATATCAAAATCCAAAACAAACATTCTAAGCGTCAAAATCCATCTTTCTAAGTATAAAAAATTCCCAACTTCATTCTTATTCATTTGGTATCAACTTGTACGACTCATCTGAAAGTTAATAAAATAATAAGGGAGTAAATCAAATACTCAATAAGGCATCACATATAATAATAAACATGCACATTATACTTAAAAAATATGTCATCGGAAAGAATAGAAGTCATAATATATGCATAAGCAAAAAACATGAACATAAAACATTTTTGTAAAGCATTTAGCATTATTTATCTTGTTCCTTATTATCTTAGCCATTAAATACGTTGAAAACTTACTTATTATTAGAGATTAGAGCTAGTAGGCTTTACTAGCTAATGGAGTAGGTAGTTGAGGAAATAATTGTATAATTCCCACGGAATCTAAGGCAGTACGATTCTATTCAACACCCAGATGTGGATGGTATATACCTATAACTTGATAGACGGGGCCATAATCCGCTTTTGTAATCCTCGCGAGTTAGGGACAATCTTCGATTACTACTGCAATATTCTAAGGTATATTAGAAAATATTATCTACTGAAAAAGTTTTAGTCCAATTTCTTCATTCATTTCAAAATCATTGTGAAAACTCTACACTTTTTCACAATTCTTTTTAATTTTTTCAATTTTAGGAGAAAATAATTACAATTCGAGGCTTTGCTCGTATCGCGCCCAGCGACGCCCTTCTCGCGACCGGCAGCGCTGCTCGTGTCGCCATATTGCATAGTTTTCAAGCATTTTTCATAGATTGATTTTTCTTTTCTATAAGAATTGAAATCATAACAATTTTCAAAGATTTAAAAAATAAAAATCCAGCAAAATCAATACCTGAATATGAAATTTAGTAAGACATGTTACTAAAATCAACAAGGCATGAGGTAATAATATATTCACTAAAAAAATAGATAAACATGGTATAGCAACATATAAAAATTTGCAAGTTTATTACAGTAGTAATACCACGTATGAATATGAAATTTCTTCAATAAAATTATAAAGAAATGATTTTCGTACCATATTATCTTTAAAATCATAACAAAGATGAGTATTAAAACGATAATATTCAAAGGAATCAGTAAACATTGACAGCAAGAGAAAGAGGAAACTTAGGATGCACTTACCTCCGTCTAATATACCAAACTTTTTACTCCAAACTTTTCGAATCGAGCTACCCGAAAGCTTTCATCATTTTCTCTCTCTTCTGCTCTCTCCTTAATCTCTTCTACTGCTTGAAAATGTGGTAGAAGCTGACCCTCGACCAACTTATAACAGACTCGCGCTCGAACATGACCATTCTATTTTCAGCGCCAGATGGGGCACTCAGGCGAGCTTCAGGCATGCCCAACTCTGCTCCCGGTGCCTCAGGCTCTTGGGAGGTGCGGGGTAGGCAGAGCAGCGTCGGCTCGAGGCCGGATGCACAACTCGTCTAATTTGTAATTTTTTTAACCTTGTTTCCCACATCATTTAACTTCAACTTTAATTATATTAATTAAATTAATAATCATTAACATAAATTATAAAAACTCGAATCTTACAATTCTCCTATCCGTATAAAATTTTGTCCTCGAAATTTGATGAGGATTACATATTTCAAGGAAACAGGTGAGGATACTTGTCTCGGATCTCATCTTCTCGCTCCCACGTGGTCTCCTCGTGTGAGTGATTTTGTGAAAAAATCACTCACACGATAAGTACTTGATAAATCCTCCATGATTCACAAAATACTTTGTGAGAAGTACTTGATTCATTCGTCCCAAAATTTGCACTAGTTCCACCACATACGATAAATCCTCCCTGATGGCCAAGAGCTCATAATCAATGACGTGTCAGGTCATGTACATATTTCTAAAGTATTGATACATGAAAATATTATGCACTTTCGCTAAACTTGGTGGTAATGCTAATCGATAAGCCACTTCCCTAACCTTCTCTAGAATTTCAAAAGGATCAATAAACTTTGACTTTAGTTTCCCTTTCACCACAAATCTGGTCGTTCCCTTGGTTGGCGATATTTTCAAGAAAATATAATCTCCAACCTCAAATTGTAGGTCCGATCTCTTTCGATCTGCGTAGCTCTTTTGTCGACTTTGATCTACCTTTAAATTCTTATGGATCAACTTGACTTTCTCGGATGACTCTCTAATAATGTATGGTCCCAAAAGTTGTCTATTATCTGTTTCTTTCCAATGGATTGGAGATCAATATTTCCTCCTGTATTGAGCTTTGAATGGAGCTATCGCGATACTCGTTTGATAACTATTATTATAGGTGAACTCCGCCAACGCTAAATGATTATCCAAATACCTTTTATCTCTAATACTGAAAGTCTCAACATGTCTTTTGAAATTTGGATAGTTCGCTTCGATTATCCATCGGTTTGCAGATGGTAACAGTGCTAAATTTTAATTTTGTCCCCAATTCATGATGTAGGCTTTCCCAAAATTTGGAAGCAAACAGTGGTTCTTGATCTAATACGATAGATGCTGGCACACCATGTAATCTAACAATCTCATTAATATATATTTGAGCTAACCGATTCAAGTCATCCAGATAGCTAGAAAGTGTGCCGATTTTGTGAGCCGATCTATAATTAACCAAATTCTGTCATGATTCTTCAGTGTTCTTGGCAATCCCATCACAAAATCCATCGTTATATCTTCCCATTTCTAACTAGGAATAGGCAATGGATGTAACAGATTGAATGGCTTCTTTCGTTTGACCTTTAACTGTTGACAAATTAGACACTTTTCTACATATGCCACAATCTCCTTATTCATATTTCTCCACTAAAATATTTTCTTCATATCTTGGTACATCTTGTTAGTTTTTGAATGAATGGTATATTTGGATCGATAAGCTTTTTTTATGATTTCCTCCTTCAACTTCTTATCATCGGGTACACATAATCTACCCCGAAATCTCAAGACTCCGTCGGCATAGACATAAAAATTAGCCCTGGACCCGAAATGGATCGTTTATTTGATTATCGTTGATTTTCTTCAGTATATCCGGTTGAACTTATAGATACGATAAAAGCATCCGGTTGCCTTGACCATATATTTGAATATTGCATTGCTTCATGCATTCAAGTATCTCCATCTTCTTAATCCTCAATCTTGCTACAAAACACATTTGACGACTCAAGGCATCAGCTACTGCATTGACTTTCCCCAATAGATATTGAATTTCATAGTTGTAGTCATTCAGAAAGTTTTTCCATCGTCTCTATCTCATGTTCAACTCTTTCTGCAAGAATATGTACTTTAAACTCTTATAATCCCAATACACTAAGAATTTTTGCCATACAAATAATGTTTCCAAATTTTCAATACAAAGACTATTACTGCTAACTCTAAATTATTGGTCGGATATTTCTTCACGTAAACTTTAATTGCCTGGACCTATAAGCAATGGCTTTCCCGTGCTGTATCAAAATATAGCCTAACCAATCTTGGAAATATAGTAATAAACCACAAATTTACTAGTTTCTTCTAGAATTGTCAAAATTGGAGCAGTTGTTAGCCGATTCTTCAATGCTTGAAAACTCTGCTCACATTCATCCGTCTAATCAAATTTAGCTTCCTTCTTTGTTAATTGAGTGAGAAGCATAGCAATTTTGAAAAAAAGTTCTACAAACCTTCGATAATAGTTAGGCAGACCTAAGAAACTTCAAACTTTGGTCACCATAATTGGGTGACTTCAACTAGTAATAGCTTCGCCATTCTTTGGATCAACTGAAATGCCTCCGTTAGACATAACATGTCCCAAAAATGTGACCTCTTCGAGCCAAAATTTACATTTCTTCAGTTTAACAAATAATTTCTTCTCTTGAAGAGTCTGGAGCACAACTCTTAGATGCATGTCGTGGTTGGCATAGCTCTTCGGATAAATTAGTACATCATCAATAAATACCATGATAAATTTATCCAAATAAGGCGGAAACACTCGACTCATCAAGTTTATAAATGCTGTAGGAATATTAGTTAATCCAAATGGTATAATTAAAAATTCATTATATCCATACCTCGTTTGGAACACCTTCTTCGCCACATCCTCCTTAATCCTTGATTGGTGATATCCCAAACAGAGATTGATTTTTGAAAATACTCGAGTCCCATGCAACTGATCGAATAAATCATCGATCCTTGACAACAGATATTTATTCTTGATTCTAATCGTATTCAATTCACGGTAGTCAATACATAACCATAAATATCCATCTTTCTTCTTCACAAATAATACCGGAGCACCCCACAGAGACACACTCAGTCTAACAAATCTTTTCTCCAAAAGTTCCTATAATTGCGTCTTTAATTTTTTCAATTCTGCCGGTGCCATTTTATATGGTGTCTTCAAAATTGGTGTCGACCCTGGTATAATTTCAATTTCAAACTCAATTTCTCGGTGTAGCGGCAAACTAGTCAATTCCTCCGAAAAAGTATCTTCAAATTCACACACCACCAGTATATCCTTTGTTGGTACATTATGGTCCCCAATTATGTTGGCATAAGCTAAATAAGCTTCGTATCTATTCTGTATCAAATGTCGAGCATGCAAGGATGAAATTAAACATGTCTTCTTCTTTCACCTTACTCATAGAATGTGAAATGGCTCACATCCCGAAATGGAAAAGTAAACCCTTTTGTGAAAGTAATTAATGTTGGTATGGTAATTTGCTAATTAATTCATACCCGAAATCATATCAAAATCACACATATCGAATAAAATTAAATCTACGGGCAACTGTAACCCATTC
>JAOVVI020016450.1:0-10886 GCA_028571085.2 Nepenthes alata
ATACACAGGATCATGTGTGCCATCCATGGCATAAATCTATAAAGCGTTAGCTACACTAACAGTTTGATAACGAGATGCCGTCTAGGACCTGTACACTATATTCAAAAGTTTAGTGCGGAAGTATACTAATAACTTATAGAAGCAAAGTTTCTTCTTTTTACAATCATACACATCATATGCTTTCTACACAAAATTCACATGTTCTAGAACGTCCAAAGACACAAGATCAGTATACAAAATCACAAGTCCAGTCAAGTCTTTACGTAAACAGGATCTTCCAAAATGGTTCCAAAATGCACTACGTCCTCAAAAGTGTTCAGCAACTTCTCTTAATTATTCTTTCTCGTCAAGCACTAACACTATTTTCTCATCTGGATGGGGGGAAAATAATAAAAACAGTGAGCCGAGGCCTTGCAAGGTACATGCATATGAGCGGTAAAACTGTGATGCGGAATTGTCATATAACTTTACAGAACCAGAATGTTTAAACAAAATATAATCTAGAAAATAGTAAAGGCATACTTTGACGATATTAAACCTCATAATTCAGAAATCAGTAATCGGTAAATTGTAAATAATAAACTGTAAACTTTAACAATACACTGTAAACTGTAAACGATAAATTATAAACTTTAACAATACACTATAAACTGTAAACGATACTCTGTAAACTTTCACTGTACACTGTAAACGATACTCTGTAAACTTTCACTGTACACTGTAAATGATACTCTGTAAACTGTTCATTGTACACTATAAATGATACACTGTCAACTGTACACTGTAAACTATAACATAACATAACGGTAACAGACCCTGCCAGTATACCCTACTAGCTGAGGGGGCGAATGATCGAGGATAGATTGTGTTCAGTCAACACGATCCAAGGCCTATCACTGTAACAAGTATATCCCATCCTGAGAGATCTCTGTACTGTATGCCACCCGAAGGTAGGCCTGTAACTGTGTCCCTCTTGGCTTAACGCCCTTGAGGAAAGGGTGGTCCATAAATAACTCCATGGATAGATTTATCCTCGATTACCACCGTAAGTCCTAAGGGATTGTCGAAGAACTTATCTTGGACTGTAGTCAGTCCCGGGTCCAAAACAACTGTAACGGAAATAACCTCTTTATTGAAAACCCTCTTTCACAATCAGACTTTAACAATTTACTTTCAGTTAACTACAAAAAGTACATGAAAATTTTATTGGTATAAGTTTGTGCACATTTTCAAAAATAAATTATACTTGGAGCTTCATTTCAATGTCAATTAACTTTTATATAACAGAAGCTACGTATAAAACCTATCAAAACCTCTCCATTTTCGCACCTAGGGCTTCGCCAAAACTTTCGGACTCAAATCGATCTCTAAAACATGTGCTTGTTCATGAAATTAATGCCATAAATCCATTCATATACATTAAATCATGCAATTTACTCAAACTTCACAATATTTTTTAGCTAGGGTTTCATCACATGCTTTCGAAAACAAATCGAACACTATTTACTTGCTTATTCATGAAATCGAAGCCAAAACTTATAATAAACATGGATAAACACAAAATCTAACCGAACAATCGAAGGAAACATGCTTCGTTTCCTTTAAACATGCATCAACATTATTTTAGAATATTTTTATCAACTTTAAAGCAAGAGAATCGGTAAAAATAAAAAATAACGTCCGAAGTACACTTGCCTTGGCCCGATCTACTGTTATCTTTACTGGGTGTAGATTGGAACAAGTAATTTCCTCTTCTCCTCTTCTCTTCTTCCTCTTCTCCCTTTCCTTTGTCCGTGGTCTTCTCTCTCTCTCTCCCTTTTCCTTTTTTTCCTTCTATTTATAACAAAAATGAGGTCAGCATGCGGGCAAAAGTCAGGGCCGCGCTCGAGCGCGCCTCGAGCGCTTAGCGAGCGGTCGACCTTCTGCTAAATGCGCTCGAGCACCGAGAAGGCATGCGGCGAGCGGGCTACATACTTGATTTTGCGCTCGCTGCAGCGCCTCGGCGCACAGCTTGCTGAATTCGGATATTTTTCAAACTTTTTACTTTCAACTATCATTTTTGCTACACGTTTGGCCTATTAATGAAATTCATCATTTTAATTACATCTAATTATCACGTTTTTGATTCCGAGGCCTCACGGACCCTGATCCGCAAAGATGAATAATCATGAATAAAATATATCCCCAAGAGAGTAAATTGTATTCGAAAGCATATTTAACCATATTCCTGTCTATGCATTTCTTTCATGATTATGTCTCTTTTCTTTGCTCATCTTTGCTTATATTGTGTATTGCTTTTTATTATGATGTACTTGTTGAGCGATTAGCTCAATCATACTTCTCTTTCCTTCTAGATGAGCAAGCTATTATGCCCGATGAGTCCAAATAGGCTGTAAGCGTAGGATAGGCAGCTAATACATATTGGAGAGCTTTTGAGGACTTAGTTTTGTTATTTTGTATAAGGTATGGATACTATAATAATTATTTTGATACTCATGGCTATATATATATATATGTCATGATGATTGATGGATGTTTAGTTAGTTTTCGCTGTTCATTGATGAATGTAGTAGCTTCCGTAGGTATCTTTTATGGTTATAATTTGTTTCTAGCTAGCATCCTTTTAAACCAGCGTCGTACAAGAGTTACGATGTCAGTACCACCCGTGTGCTTGTTGTGGCATTTGGGGATCCTGTGTATATGTTGTTTGTATTTGTGATTTTTGTACAGGTTTGTATTTGGCGAACATCCGTTTTATAAACGGAACGCTGCCAAATTTTTGGTAGATTTTTTCGTCTGTCACAACTTCATTCGGCAAAATACTCCAAACCAAAAAAATGCACCGTCCTGGCATTTTGCATCAAACCGGCAAAATGTACCATTCCACCCAAAATACCCATTTCGGGCATTTTGGCCAGTCCTGGCAAAATGGGCATCTTCCCATTTTGCCAACCCTTCATTTGACCATCTTGGCCATTTTGGCGAGCCGGCCAAGTTGCCCATTCTGACAATTATCATGCATGCCGGTCATTTTGTGAAAATCGGCCACTTTTCAATATCAGGCAAAATGGCTCAATTAGTCGGTCAACGTGTTGACCGGTCTTTTTACCTTCAGCCAGTCAAAGCGGGGTTGTTGACCAGATATTTTGACAACTGGACATTTTAGGTACAAGGCATAAGGGCAACATGCATTTTTGGTAAAATGCATATCAACCTGTCAACGATGCCAAATCCGGTTAACAATTTTTTGGCAGATCAACAATATAATTCAGCCGATCAACTATCTTGTCCTTAGCAAATAACAACTTCCTTGGAAAAAATGATAACTTCTTCTGCATCCGAAACTAAATCTTTTTCATATGAATTGGACCCAATTTTGATTATATTTCATTAATTACCTGAAACTACGATATTCAAAAATCGATATATTACAATTCTTCCTCACATATAGAAATTTCGTCCTCGAAATTTGACTAACCTCAATACTAAGGATATTCCTCTTGAACTTCTTTTTCGTTTCCCGAGATCACCTCCTTGAAATCATTCTAATCCTCAACACTTGATTCTTTTCCCTGGGACTTCATCAAAAGGCATGGTTCATATTCTTTAACTCATTCGAATCTCATACTTATTTTATCAATTATGGGAGTGAGAAACATTTTTATATTTTACTAAACATTCTACCGACTTATTATCTAATTTCAACTTCTAAACATCCCAATGTCACACAGAGAAGGGATTCTGCAAAAATTTTCCTTCAAAACTTCCTAGAAGATGGAATGCAATACCGAAAAGCCCACCATCAGCTTGCCTCATACTCAACTTATAGGAAGTCAACTAGATTTCATCAACCAAAATACTTTCTCTATTATCTCGAGCCCAATTTCATCATTGTCCCAAATATTGATTAGATTGATCATTACCACATAATCATTCCAAGGACTCTCCATATTTTTCCTATAACCGATCATTTTCACTTAGCCCAACGAAATCCTTCTCCAAGCGCCATATCCATCTGTCAAGACATTCAATCAATTATTATTCATACATAATAAGTCTCAAAAGGGCCATCCATATGTTCAACTGATAGTCATTATCCCAAACAACCTCAATTTCCATCTAAGCCTTCAAACCTAAATACTCAATAAACTTATTATCTAATTCGTAATAAATGGACCATCCTCGAAAGCTAATCCATAAATATTTAAACACCTAAAATTCTTACTATTCTAACAACCCCAAAGCAAAACCACGAGGACTTCTCATCTCATAACTTTATAACCCCAATACATCGAATACGATTCTTTCTTCCAAATCAAGAATACGACATCCCATTTCCTAAGTATTAGCACGTACTCGCGATATACTTTATCATCTCCTGCAAAGCACCGAAAGCATATTAAGTCTAAAGACCCCCTATGTCAATTATCAACACTAAGGCCTGCTTTCCTTAAAAACACTGAAGTTCATCTTCACAATCTCTTAAATAGGTTCACCCGCTAGAAACTAAAACTATTAAGGCTCTCAAAATCATTAGACTATAACTAACTCTAAAAGAAACACCTATAAGTTCTCAAAGGAGAGACTTCATTCCTAACTCCAATCCACGGGTGGAACAACTCTGATCGTGGACTTCTTCCCCCACTTATCCAACGGCAAACATCCATGTATATTATAGGAAAAACATAGTTCTAAATCTTCCTCAAAAGTACCATATTCAAATATAATATACTTGATGTAATATCCCAAATATTTGTATTCGATTCAATTTGGGTTTATTTATTTTTGGATACTTTGGGTGTGATAAAATTTAAATTAATAGTATAAAAAAAATTTGAAGAATATTTGAAATTGTTGGGCCGGTACCCGGGGTGTGCCCATTCAATCTCTCGGGTATCGATTTAAATTTTGGGATTAAACAATACGTAATATATGTATATATATATATAATATAATAATAATAACAAAATATACAATAATAATAATAATAATAATGATAAAAAAAGGAGAAGAAGGAAGCAGACGGATTGAGAGTGCAGGGACGTCTGGTGAGGGTTTTGGTGGAGGAAAAAAGAGAGAGAGAGAGAGGGAGCGGCGCCGGCGGAGGCGGCGCACAGGCCGGCGGTGTAGGCAACGGCCATGGGTGGCGGTGGTCGGCTAGCGGCGGCGTGGAGCGGTGGCAGTGGCCGCAAGAAGCCGGTGAAGGAGGAGGAGCCGCGTGAAAGAGAAGCTACCAATCAAAGCTCTTCGGGTCCGATTCTGACTTCGAGCTAGTTGGAAAAGTTGTAGACCGGGTCGAGGCAAGTGCAGTCATACTCTCCTTTTTCATTTTCATGCACTTTTATTCCATTTTCTTCGGGTATCATCGATCTGATACCGAATAAATTTATGTATTGTGTTGCCCATAATCTAAATATGATAATGCATCAAAATGTCCAAATATCAAGTTTAGAGTGGTGTATTGTGATCCGAAAATCCTAGGTTCCACACGGGTACTATTCACCCGTGCCCGAGCCTGTTTTACCTACAAATGTTCGGGGCCTTTGATTTATTTGGGACTAGAATATGATTATGTATGACTTTAATGAGTTAATTATCGATTGGATATCCGATTGTGTGGTTTTAGGTAGAAATTCGTTCGTCGGGACCCTGAGGTGCATCCAGACCAGGTTTGATCAATTATATTCGGTTTAATGCACAAATTAGCCTTACATAATTGTTGCCCACGACAATAAACAAAATAAGAACAAAAGAAATGAGTAAATTGTATTCCAAGTATGTTAATGTATCTGTTTTCTGCTTAATCTTGTTATTATTATTTATGGCCTTTGTATCTGAATGTACTTGCTATGCTGTTAGCTCACTTTTGTTTCTTCTTCCTTCCAGATGAGTACTACGAGCTGATGCCTGATTAGTTATAGAAAGGCAAAGGACCACGTTTGGAGTTTTGCTGGGCAGCGAGAATCTAGGGCTTAGAATATGAATTTATGTTATGCACTGTAACTCGATTTAGTTATTGTGCATTAAAATTGGGGGATGTTTATTATTATGAATTTTTGTTATGCTTCCGTAGGTATTTAGCTTCCGCTATCTTGTGAGGGTTTTATGCAGGTGTTAGAAAGGCATCTCTCTCTAATTGTGTGATAGTGGATAGGATTTGTTGTGAAAATGCCACGGATGATATGGCCTATGTGGATCCTGTGTGTTTGTTGTATATGGGTTGGATATTATGGAGTTTTGGACATTTATATGTTTGTGCAGGTCTTTAATACAAGTTGTATTTTTGGTTTTGGTCAAATTGTAGAGAAAATTTTGTCAAAATTTTTACAGGTTTTATATTTTAATTATTGAGGCGTTAGTGTTTATATGTCATTAACGGGGGGTCTTAAAGGATAGGACCTATTCCATTACAAATTGTATCGGAGAGAAAAAAGATGCCTTAGGTTTTGATTTGGATCCTGTGCGAAAGCTTAGGTTTGATTGAGATTGCTTTAATAAGTAACTGAAGATGTAGGATAATTAAGTTAGATTGAGAAGTCTTGGGTATGTCGGTTTTGATAATTTAGGCTAGAATTTCATTAGCAAACTAGTGTCTATGTCAATTGACATCGAATGCAGGCCTAGATTGATCAATTTGGGTATAAGGTTTTGGTTAAGCTGCTCTAAGCTGAGGCAATATAAGGATTGGTGGGTTTGAGTGGGATGTTGAGGTTTCGACCCTGATAACCTCGTCATGAATACATTAATTAATACTATAATACAGCACGGTTGTTAGGCGGAGATCTTCCTTGGAACGTTGGTCGACCACGGGGATAAGGAGAAGAATTTGTTTGAAGGCACCTTAAGGATTTAAATCAAATTAATGTCGAGTTAGTATTGGATAAGATAGTATATAATCAAGGTCTAAGTAGCCAACTTAGTATACGTTAAGAATTTTATTGGCCTCAGGTCGAGATTTTCAGGTAGAAGTGCTGTTTAAATTCGATGATTTAATATTATGGATAAGTAGAATGGATCACGTGAAGTTAAGAGATGCTGAGGACTTGGATGATTAATATAAAAGAGTATCATGGATCTCGAGGATAAAGAGATATGTCAGGATAGGTTGTGAATGCCTGTAGTTTGATGATTTGAAAGAAAATCTGCGAGCAAAGTTTGATTGAGGATGATCTTTAAGTAGAGAGTTCGGCTGACTTCTTTTCTATTACTTGGTGATTCGAGGCTGCATCGAGGATTACCTCCGGTAGCTGAAATTGGTGTAGAATTGGAGGCATATCAATTAATGCTCGTTATGAGCTGCCTTAGGATTTTTGGGGTAAGTATAACGATGAATAAAGATTACATGAGAATGATTAAGGACGTGGTTGCCAAAAGAGTGAGTTCGGTTATGAAAATGTTAGATCGGGCACGTGATTCTTTAAGAGTTTGAAGGTCGTTCGGTTATGAAGAAAGGACTGGTGTTGTCATGCTATATGGCTTTCTTGGGTTTAGCTGAATCAAATAAGCAATTCGACAAGTATTTTTTTAGGATAGTAAAGTCAAGAGATGTTTGGCATAGGGATGATTAGTATTCACAAGGATGAGATAGATGAAGGTAATCTTCAAGGACTTAAGGGTACATCGATTGGTCATTTTGTTTGGATTGACCCCTGATGGGTCTGATAAATTATGATAGCATATAATATTTTGAGAAAAGATAAAATTATGTGAATTTTGCACTGTAATAGGATCCTACCCTTGACCAAAGTAGGGGAGGAACTTGCGATTTGGAATTGTTTCACCCATAGCCAAAATTAATCGCTGAGGTCTTCACCTTGAGGAATTGTACGAGTTGTCCCATGAATTTGAGAATTAAAGAAATATGACACAAAGGAGAAATGAGATGTGTAATGAGGCATTTTGAGGAAACTCTAGGATTATATCGTGTGGATGGTTGACCTTGTAGTAAGTAAAGGAGGAAGTTCCAAGTTAACGTTACCCCCACCATAGGTTAAAGAAGTAATTAAGGTTTCCATTCAATAAATTTCTGAGTACTACTATCAAAGATAGTTTTTATCTAATAATTTTAAGAAACAAATAAATGCACCACTAAGAAAGGGCAATCGTGTAAGATTGTAAATGGACCCTTGAGCTAGCAAATAATGTAACTATATTCAAAATGTTAGAGCCCTGAAGTGTTGAAATAAGATGTCCTTATGGTTGTATTTTAGGACAATTAGAATGACCCACTTGTTGTAAATTATAAAGGATATGTTCGGATTTAATTAGTAGACTCATCGATAGGCCAGTAAGATCTTGAGAGCACTAATATTTGGGTTTGAAATCTAAGTGATAAGACTGTACCAAGTTTTAAGGAAATGAATATGATTGAGATTTTGATCTTAGGGATTCTATGATAAATTGAGGATTGTGGAATGGCCGTGTCAAAATGTAATTGAATGTGATTAAAAAGAGTTAAGAAAGAGTGGTCATGTATTTAAAAAAAAAATTATGTTAGTATTTGATGACTTTTTGACAAATCATTCATTCTTGTTAATATGAATTCTGAATTTTTGAGAAATATCGGTTTGAGGGCATGCCAATGAAAGAATGCGAATGTAAGGTTCTCTGTCTTTGAGGTTTATTTGTGAGTACAGGATTATGTTAAAAATCTTAGCCAAGCCCATAAATATATTGGGTATTAGGCTAAATCAAATATTATGATAACGTGTAACTGTATGGGTTATAGTTAGATGAAACAATCAGAGTTGCGCAGTGAAAGTGAGGCAAGCCCATGTATGTTAAGGATAAATTTGAGGTTCTTAAAGCTTAACGTGAATGAAGATAAGAAATTCGTTTGAGGTTTTGAAGAAAACAATGAAATTGCGCTGCTTTTGGGATCTTTAGGGTTTCCTAGGATTGGATAGGAAGCATGGGATATTGGGAGATAAGATAATTCATTTGCTTAAGGCCCCATAGGATGAGTTTATGATTATGGATGTGGCATATAATCGTGAAGAAGAACTCTAAAAGGATTTTTTCCTAATTGTAAATATTAAGGTTTATCAAATTTTGATGATGAAATTTTTATAAGTAGGAGAGAATGTAATATCCCAAATATTTGTATTCGATTTAATTTTGATTTATTTATTTTTGGATAATTTGATGTGATAAAAAAATTAATTAATTAAATATTACAAAAATTTTAGAGTATATTTGAAATTGTTGGGCCGGCATCCGGAGTGCGCCCATTCGATCGCCCTAGTATCAATTTAAATTTTGAGATTAAAAAAATGTAATATATATATATATATATAATATAATAATAATAATAATAATAATAATAATAGTAATAATAGTAATAATATGGAGGCAGAAGGAAATCGGGAGAAATAGAGAGGGTGTCCGGCAAGGGTTTTGTGAAAGAGAGAGAGAGGAGGAGAACGGCACCGGGGTCGGCAGCGACCGCGGGGCGGGGGGTAGCGGCCGCCATGGTGGAAGCAGCGGCAGCTTGCAGGCTTCGCGACGGCAGCCAGAGGCGGGCGGCAGCCACTGTGGTGGAAGGAGCGGCAGCTCGCAGGCTTTGCGACAGTGGCCAGAGGCGGCGCAGCGGCCATGTGCGGGGAGGAGCTACGCGAAGGAGAACCGGCTAAACAAAGCTCTTCGGGTCTGATTCCGGCTTCGAGCTAGTTGAGAAAGTTGTAGAATGGGTTGAGGCAAGTAACCTCATACCCTCCTTTTCATTTTCGTGCACTTTTGCTTTATTTTCTTCCAGTATCCTATTTCTGATACCTGATTAAATTTATCTTTACTACTTCCTATAATCTAAGCATGAATATATGTTAATTTGGAGACCTAATTTATAGTCTAAGTTTGGTTTCGGACGATGCAAACCCTAACCTATGCTCCTGGCATGGATTTCCACGGGATTTTTGGGGCTTTTGATTAATTTGAGACTAGGATATGATTATGAATAATATGGGTAAGTTAATTTGTTGGTTGGGTACCTGAAATTGTGGTTATTTATGGATTTTCGTTCGCGAAGCCCGTAACCCACTCCCGGACACTGTTTAGGCTCCGATTTGAGGATTAGTGTATAAATAGACTTGGTATTTTAGTGACCTATGCCTTGGGTTCGCTAAATTACCCATTAGATGTTGTTAGTTTTGGGAATCAAGCGATTTGTTCACCCGAGCACTTCTGATGATATTTTGTGTAATTCTTCCATGTTCTGATACTAACCAAGTGATATGAATATTTTTGCAAGTTCAATTATTTAATTTGGAAGTTTTGGTGTATCCGATGGTAAGGAAATTTGCATCCGAACGTTTCCAAGTCAAATGCTTCTCTCTGGTAAGAAATCGGAATCTCTGCTATGTCTCTGATCCTTATACATAAGTTAAGCTGTGGAAGTTATGAAAAGATTTAAGCTACGAAAAGACGTAAATCCGCAAGCAAAATAATAAGATACGAATATCTAAAGGGAAATTCTACATTATGGAATATGATAAATTTGATCTCACAGATGGAGAAATATTGTGAAAGAAGTTTGGTGGAACCCTTCCTCAAAAGAACAAGAAATCATGAAACTAGGACCACGAATTCATGTTATGAAGGGTGACATTCTTTGGCTCACCATGAATAAGATGGAGACCCAAGGATGCCCTCACCCGGTATCTTGGTCGTTTATTTGAAGCGGGTGATATTCCTGGCAAGCCTTAAGAAGTTACAGTGGTAATCGAGGATAACTCCGTCCATGGAGTGATACGTAGTCCTCCATCCTCGGGGTGTTGTACAAGGAGAAAAAAGAATCAAGATCGCCGTCCTCGCAGCGGTATACAAGGAGGAAAAAGAACCAAGAATTATGAATATGAAATAATACATATATGAATAAGAACCAAGGCCTT
>JAOVVI020016451.1:0-10885 GCA_028571085.2 Nepenthes alata
GCCAATCTTTCACGGAAAAATAAACATTGTTCTACATTATCGACTATTTCAATGTAGAAATATAACATCCTCTAAATACTCCGAAATTAATTAAATCACCATGAAGGGATAATAATATATGATGCAACTAGGCCGATCCAAACCACCCTGGACCCGTTCTCGATACTCGCGCACTCAGGTGATGCAGGGAGTAAGGTAGAAAAGGGGAGGGGGAGTTCTAGAAGGAGGAAGAAGATGAACAGGAAAACAAAAAATATCAGAGAAAGAGGTAAGTTCGAGAGAGAGAGAGAGAGAGAGAGAGAAGACAGGAGGCAGTAACAGAAATTGTATATTCTTTCTTCAATATCACTACCGGTCAGCAGTATATACGACAAACAGAATAAAAAGAAGTGCACGTGTATAGCAGTATATCCTAACAATATTGATGCAGTGTATGGCTTGTAACAGAATGCCAACAAACTAAATACTATAATAAAAATGACTATATATAGTTTCGATATTTTTGTGGAGGCTGCGCTATTCGGGAGCCTTTGCGGATTCTCGGCTGGGTCGGTGGTGCCGGAGCATCAGCTGCGATGAGACTGGTAACACAAAGTCCCGCTTCTGCTGTCACGTGCCTTAAAAGTATCAGAGTAGTGCAATGAACAACTCAACAAGTCAGCATGATAGCCAAGGCAGAAGATCAGCAAGTATACAAATTGTTATCATCAAATATAATATCACGACATCAATTCAGCAACATACAAGCCACGGCTGATGCATCAAACTTAATTGAAGCCACTTTGATTTTTTCCTACTGCCACATTATCACAGCACAGCAAAGTTATACACAGGAAATATCAGTTGCTGTCATATTTTTTCTATCACAACAAATATCAGATGAACCGAGTATGCTATAATCAGTTACTGAAGTCGATTATGCCTTCATCTTCATCAGCAATCGAAGTGAAGCTACACAACAACAAATGACTGGTTGAATTTGTTATATCTCGAAGCAATCACAGTTGATTGGGTGCTCAAATGAAGCCACATATCAGCTATTAGAAGAAGCACAATTTGTGCTTTGATTATTCAACTTTATGAGCAAATTTTATTTTATTTTTAATACAATTATATATATATTTTTATATATGGTTAGGATTAGTTTACCAACCAACTTATCCAGTGGTTATAATTAGTTAGCAAGTTCTATATAAGCAGTTAATTTTATCATTATATACTTGAGTTCTTGGTTTAATAAAAATATACAAACAGCTCCATGACCTGATTGATTTACATGGTGCTCAATTATGTTCTTCATTCCTCTGTTTCTCATTATATACTGTTCGTATGTTGACGTCTTGCTACAGAAGCCTTATATTTTGTTGCTCACTCGTATTTTGCTTCATCTGTGATGCCGTTCACTCGTGCATCGGTATAAATACCCATCATCAAATTTCAACTTACTACATCGGTGTATAAGTGCAGCAACTTCTTTCGTCAGTTTACATGAAGTGAATTACAGAGCATCTTCATCACAGTTCCTGATTTCTACATAATTTTGAATTCAAATTATCAGGAGCGTCATGTTTTGTTCTATAGCATGACAGGAACTTCAACATATTTCATCATCGTTTGGATCTCCTATTCCTCATGCTTCCACACAAATATTTTAGATTTTGGATCTCTAAATTCTAATATGGTATTAAAGTCAATTTTCTAATATAAAATACTTGAATTTTGAATTCTAACTTTTGAGTATAGGCGGTTAGTATTGGGTATTCTCTAACATAAGACTAACTCAGCCAATTAATATAAGATACCTTGCAAAAATATACTTATGAAAGAGGTATAAATCAACCGAGTTATTTAGTCTAGATTAGAAAATAATTCGAGTGAATAATTAAACTTCTGAATGATTGAATTACTGACCCTTAGAGTGGCAAAACTACTAAGTATAATAAAGATTGAAATTCTAAATGGTCAAAAGTTTAATTAAACTGAAAGTTAATCTTATCAAATGGTTAAAGAAAATAAATGGTTATCATAATTGACTCGTTAAATCAAGAAAGTAGTTAATATACTCAATAAATATAAATTAAATTTAGAGTATATTAAATAATTGAACTACTCATTTCTCTATGAAAGTAACTACTCAAATCATGATCAATTATTTTTCTTAGAAAATTACTATTAACTAACAGTAAGGCTATAAATAGGCCAACTTTTCCTAAAAACGGGAAAGAGATATCCAAAGAACAAGTACATAGTTTTAATACTCTTGTTACTTAAAAATATCACCAACTGTGGAGCCAAATCCTCAACTTTTTACTTTCTCATATCCTTATTTTCCTTACTATTTTTTATTTTCTAATAGAAATTACAAGCTTAATCGTTAAAAAATATATCAGAGAATGAGTCTCGTATTATATAATCTTTTGTTGACGTTGTAATATGCAATATTCAGATAAAAAGATTCGATTAATCGACTCGACTTAATTTGAATTAATATTTATATTTCAAATACACATCAAAAATGATAATTTTGTTTTAATGGTAGAATATTCTTTAAAAATATCCACAAAAATTGATAAAAATTCTTTTTCTAAAAACTTTAATATTTTGTATATCTTACAAATAGAAGAATAGTGATGCAGGCACGCATGCAAGCAGTTGCAAACCAGAAAAAGAAAAAAGAGAAGGAAAAGAAAGGAGAGAGAACACAAGGAAGGAGAGTCCTGATAGAGAGAGATGAAAGCCATGAGAAGTTAGAACAGAAGTACATTCTTATCCCTCTTACTTCCGTAATATAGTGGCCTTATATCAAAAAGAAAAAAAATATAACAGAATTATTAGTAGAAAATAAAAAAAAAATATAGCTCAGCAATATGGTTATATTTGCTAATAAATTTGCTTATTTGTCTTGGTAAATATAATTTTGAAATTTGAGGGGTTGTTGGGTTTGCCTTGCTCTTCTCCTTGTAATTTGATTACTAATTGATGCATTATTAGCAGGATCAATGAAACTTGTAACGTTACCTTCTCCATCAAAGAAAATTTTATCCTCAAAGTTGAATGTAGAAAAATCTTGGCTAATTTCAACAGTGGACTCCCATGTAGGTTCCACGGGTGATTGTGCTTGCCATTGAACAAGTAATTGGGGAACAAACTTACCATGCTGTAAAGTCTTCATGAAGTCAAAAATCTGTGTAGGATACATGAGTGGGTGTGAACTCCATGCTTCAGTAGGCAATTCAACTTGCTAGCCAGCAATGTCACTTCAACATTTTTTGAGTAGGGATATATGAAAAATATTATAAATTTTTAAATGAGCAGGCAAATTCAAATGACATGCAATCAAGTCGATCCGCTCCAATATACAAAAGGGCCCATAATAGTATTTAGCTAATTTGTTAGATTACCAATGAGCCACTGTGGTTTGATGGTAAGGCTGTAATTTTACGAAAATCTAATCACCCACCCGAAATTCCTTATTAGTTCGATGAGTATCAATCTGATTTTTTATATGTAGTTGAGCTTGTTGGCGGTTAAATTTAAGAGCGACAAGGTTATTGGAGCGATCACTCAACAATTCATCAACGACGACTATCAAAAAGGAACCCTAAACATAGTCAACTAATGATGGAGGTGATCTCCCATACACACTCAAAGAGACTTATTTTTATGGAGGAATGCCAAATAGTATTATACTTCTATTTAGTTTATGGCAGGTACCTAACCCAAGTAGAAGGATTTTTAGCAAAAAATATAGCAAATAGTCTTCTAGATAGCAATTAACAACCTCTATTTGCCCGTCTATTTGTGGGTGATGCAAGCTGCTTGTGGATAATGTGGTGCTCTGCAATTTAAAAAGTTCTTTTAAAAAATTGCTCATAGAAATGGTATCCCAATTCGATACGATATCAGTTAAGAATCCATGTAAACAACAAATGTCCTTGACAAAGACCTCCGCAATATCAGAAGCCGTGAAATGAGTACCCAAAGGTGAGAAATGGGCATATTTAGATATATAGTTGACCAATCCAAAAAGCACAATTTTTTTGCTAGAGGAAGGCAAACGGGTTATGAAATTCATAGAAAATGATTCTCAAATCTTACCAAGGATGGAAAGCCGTTGTAGCAGTCTTTGAGGAACAATGTTGAGTGGCCTCACTTGTTGGAAAGTGGAGCAATTAGATACGTAGTCACAAATCTCCTTACACATTTGAGGCCAATGAAAAGTAGTGGCTATTTTTGTAAAGGTACACTAAAATCCAGCATTGTTTCCGAGAGGTGAATTATGGTACTCTTATAATATTAAATTCTGCAAAGTCGAATCAGCTGGTATCAAAATTCTATTCTTATAGAAAATTAAGCCATCCCGTAAGTTATAATATTCATAGCCTCCTAGACGTTTTTGAAGTGATGTGACTAAGTTGGCTAAAGCTAAATGTCACATGTAAAAGTTACGAAGAGCAGTTAGCAACGCCATCACTGGTTTTGATTTGACTTGTAGAGCATGACAAGACCCTTTAGGCAATCGGGATAGGGCATCAGTAGGGCCATTCTTTGACCCTGGCTGGTAGACAATTTCAAAATCAAGCCTCATTAACTTAGTAATGTAGCACTGCTGATCAGGGGTATGAATGGATTGGTTCAACAATGCCTTGAAAGGTTTATGATTAGTTTGGATGGTAAATTTGATACCCAAAAGACACTGGTGCCATTTCTTCACAGTTTCGAAGACAGCATAGAGTTCCTTCAGGTAAATGGAGGAGGCCTGCAGCTTTGAACAGAGTTGCCTGCTGAAAAAGGCTATGGGATGCCCAAATTGCATAAGTACAGCTCCAACGTCATTCCCAAATGTATCAATTTGTATAACAAATATTTTAAAGAAATCCGGCAAGGCTAGAACAGGGGTGGTAGTGAGGGTAGCCTCGAGAGAATCAAAAGCCGTCTCAGCTTTGTAAGTCCTACAAAAGCATTTTTTCATAACAATTGTATAAGAGGCACTGAAATCTGAGCATATCAGGCAACAAATTGCCTATAATACCCTACTAGTCCAAGGAACCACGCAATTGATTAACATTTACAAGCGTAGGCCAGCGTTATACTGCATCAATTTTAATTGGATCCACTGCCACTCCCTACTCAGACACAATATGGCCCAAGTAAGATATCGAGAAATGCCTAAACTCACATTTCGATTGCTTGGCATAAAAGGAGTTATCTCTCAAAATTTATAGCACTTGAGAAAGATGGTGGAATTACTTCTCCCAAAAAGAACTATGCATCAAGATGTCATTAAAAAAGATTAACACAAATTTTCTTAGTACGAGACAGAAAATAGCAATCATTTTAGATTGAAAAGAGGAAGAAGCATTAGATAATCCGAAGGGTATAACCAAAATTTGTAATGCCCTTCATAGGTTCGGAAGGCTATTTTGTGTACTTGCTCGGCATGAACACGCAATTGATGGTAACCAACTAACAAATCAAGCTTCTAAAATACTTAGGCACCATGCAATTTATCCAATAATTCATCCATTGTGGGTATGAGAAATCTATCCTTAATCATTATTGCATTGAGTGTGCAATAGTCGATACAAAAGCGCCAGCTATGATATTTTTTTTTTGACAAGCAGAATTGGGGAAGAGAAGGGGCTTGTGCTGGGCCAAATAATCCCTTCATCGAGCATCTCTTGAATCAGTCTCTCCATTTTTGCTTTCTAGAAATGTGGGTAATGATATAGTTTTACATTCACGGGTGTGGTATTAGGTTTTAAGGAAATTCGGTAGTTTGTATGGCAATGAGGGGGTAATCCATGATAAACAGTAAAAACATGTACAAAAAAAGAGAGGATGCTGCAAAAAGTAGCAATGATAGTAGGGTTGACATTATGAGGCAAATGAATTTGAGAAGGAGATACAACTGAATTGTCTTCTAGAGAGGACTCTATGACTGGGGTGATTGTCAACTGAAAATAGGTGGTAGCAAAATTGATTAATTTACTACGCCTAAGCTAGCTTAACTTCATGGTGTAAATGATAGCCTTTTGTAGTCCTATAAGATGAGCTGAGTGTCTGCATAATCGAAACTCATCCATAAAACCTTATAATCAAATAGTACCAGTCTAATAGACGTTTGCCATTGCACTATAAACACTATGTCCGCCCCATATATCGGCAGTAAATAGAGGACCACATTAAATTTAGATTGTCCTTGAGTAATTAGAATATTAGTACACAACCCTTCACAATGTAGAGAATCAACTATGACATTAAGATGATGAGAAGGCTGTACGGAGAGCCCCAAATATTTGGCCAAATGAGTTTGTAAGAAATTGTTAGTTGAGCCACTATCCACCAGTATAACCATAAAATAGCCTGAGATTAGCCCCTACAATCACAAAGTGGAAGGAACAAAATAGCCTTCTAATGCACGGAGAGAGATAGTTGGAGTGATTTTTGATGATGGAGGCCAGGAATCTGCGCCTTGAAGAAATATTGATGAAGATTCATGTTAATTGGAATCGGCACCTGTAATTTGTGCTACCATCTGGACAAAGCCTTCTTCATTAGCTATCATATATAAGAACTGTGAGGATTACATCGATGGACCAATGTGAAACGTTCATCACAGTTAAAATACAATCCACATTCGCGGCGTGATGCCATTTTTGTAGTGGTTATTTTTTTTGTTGGAAATTGGGTGAAAGGCTTGGAGGAGAAAGGATTTTTGGCCGAGTTGATATAGTATTAGTTGGTTGCTTGGTGATTGTGGTATTAAAGAGAGGGTTTTAGTTGGTGGATGAGAAATAACAGATGAAGAAGCCATGAACTATGGGACAGTTGGAAGCAAGGGTGGATTGGTTGACTGCATAGTTTATTTTTTTATTCAGGTTAACGAGTGAAAAATTTCGGTGAGAGATTTCTAAATATATTTAGTAGTGAAGGTTTTTGTAGCTACATCTTCTGCATGTTGTTATACAGTCGCTGCAGCCTCTTCCAATTTCTTCAAAATCCCTACGGTGGAGTATTCTAATGCCTTATATTGAGTCGTTATTTCCTCTGTTATGGTCTCAATAAGAGTATCAATTGATGCAAGCATGGTTGCAAGCAGTTGCAGAACCAGAAAAAGAAGATAAAGAAGAAAATGAGAGAGAGAGAAAATGAGGAAGGAGAGTAGTGACAGAGAACTAAATTGATGGGTGATTCCTCATATTCCAAAATTGAGAGAAGTAAATTTTGTAATAAAAAAAAAAACCTTCTGTAAATGTTTGAGTTGGCCATCGGATAGAAAAATATATTATAATGGCTTGAACACTATAAATGGAGCATTTCTATGAATTTATAAGTATATTAAAAATTATAAACACTAAAAAAAGTTAGTATAAAACTATTTTTTATTGATAGCCAAGAGACTGCAAACACTTATTTAATACCAAAGATGCGAATAATCTTGATCAAGCCGATAAAGTTACTTCAAAATAATGATATAATAACGTTTTAGGGTGTGAGGTAAAGGTGAGTTTCTTATAATTTTTTCTTACAAAGAGTTAAAAGATTCATGGGTGATTTTTTCCTAAAATATTGCCTCCTCTTGTCTGCTTAATTATGGTTTATATCAACGGAATTTTAAAATCCCAACACTATCTATGAATCAGTCGGGCCCGCTCGATTATATATTTAAACAGACAGCCTGTTGAGAGGAGAACTGGCAAGTCCCTTTTGTCTTGCTTGGAAGCTGTTGAATATGCACTATCCTTTACACAACTGATGTGAGCGTTCTTCTCACCAGATGTCATTCTGACATGCTGGGGCTAAACAATCTCCATGGGGCAGCACAGCTTATTGAAGATCAAGTATTCCCAATTATCAACCAAGCCAGCTAATTTAGATCTAAAGGAATCAAAGCAATGCTGAGCAACATCCGGCATCGAATGTTGAACAAAGCTATAAATCTAGCCAGAAGGTAAAGTCATCGGTTTAACCGATACTTATTCAAACAACTGATCAAATGTCTAAACCAGACAAAATCTTCCCCAATTTCCCATTGTTATCTTCTGCTTTGTAGGCAACATATTAATTTTTCTTTCGTTACTACAATGAAGAATTTGGTAATTAAAAGGAGATGGAGAGAATCAAGACTTGGGAAGTGGCGTCCCTCTTAAGAATGATTTGAATAGCTGAAGAGCTGCCCTGGGCTTGAAAAGTGGAACCTCATGACCTGCCCCTCTTACTGTCGCAAATGTTAGCCCTTCATACACCTCTGTCCACCCTCCGACCTAAAAACATTTAAATAAATAAAACCCATCTTTAGTACATTAATTAAACGTTACTGTTAAAAAAAAAAACATACAGCATCACACACCATAAAATAACTGACCTGATTCTTGACATACCAAGGATACCATGGGATCTTAGTTTGCAGCTTCAGCTGAGCGAGAGAGTACCTAGTCGCTGTAACGGGCACCACAGAGTCCACGTCTCCACTGCCAAAGATAATTCATAGTTTGATTCAGAGGGAAATGAAACAGTGTAAACCTCTATAAGATCGTACCACACAAGATCGAGAGGATCTCTAGAATTATGGGTACAATTTGCACTGTACGATATAGTGAGGATCTGTTCAGATTTTCGAGCAAATAACGAAAGATTTGTGGAGGCCAAATTGATTATGTGCATGTTGTAATAAGTACATTGAAAGTGACCAACCTGAAGACCCAAATTCTCAAGCCAGCGGTGATCAAATGGCGATATATGGGAAGAATGGATACGTCCGAGTCGTTCCAATTTCTATTCAAAACTTCGCTGCATGCATATTCAATATGAAACCTAATTAGTTAGCAACATGGAAGATAATTCAACAATGCTAAGCTTCTTCATTTTCCAATGCCGAAATCTAAGAACATCATATATAGTTAGATGAATTCATCTGTGAGGAAACTTGAGCGCACCTGCAAGCAGTCCATTTGTATGGGATCTTGGTTGTATTGGCGTGGAGGGCCTTCTGCACATCCGCTCTGTTGTAGTATATCTCAGCATGTCTTTCCGTGCAGGGATCATACCCAGATATCCTCCTATATATCTGCTGGAATTCAAAGCAAGTAAAGTAGATAAAACAAACGTGATTTCCTAAGAACGAGATACGATACTAACATGAAAGACCAAAGACATTAACTAAAGTTACAGTTTACTTGTAAATATGAAAGCATAATTTGTCAACAATTACATTAAGTTACCAAAAATTTAATATTTTTTTGTTTTATTATCTAATAAAATTATGAAGAAGTAGCAAGAGAGTCAATATAAAATAATTGTCCTATAAAATATCTTATCTAATAAAAAAAAAAGACAATAGGGTTTTATCTATAATTATTTCCAGGCTAAGATCTAGCTCTAAGTATTTTAAGTTATATTGTGAATAATATTTTTCAAATTAAAAAAAAATAACTCGACAAGCCTAAATCGTGGCTTCAAATGTACTAGTCAAAGCCGAAAATATTAAAATGTTCTAACATATCAAACAGTGCCGGCCGGGTGTCATGTCCGACACCCATACATTAACGAAAAATGTGGTTGCTTACTATTTAGTATATCCCTCCTGAGGAAGGGGGTTAAAGGATAATACCTTGTGAGTTCGATGAGGCAGCTGCATAATCCGGCAAGTAATACTGCCATCGGAATTGTTGCACGGGGGAGCGTAGATGTTATATTGGTCGATGTTGCCGAATTCTTGATCCATGGCGTAGCTGTACAGAGACTCACAGTCCTCTGAATTCTTCTGCCGGTGAAAATCACAGGTGTTTACCAGCTGATGGAAAGTCTTGTCCGATATCATCGCGTGGCTCCACCAATACGTCACCGTCCCCAGGCTGTCGTAGTAGTTGTCCGTCACAGCATTGCCAACCTGCATTATCCATAATTTTGCTTCACACCACTCCCGCTAACATCTGTGTTCAAGGAAATACAGTAAGCTGCTAGGTATACCAACAGCTAGTTACCATAATTCCTTTGAGATTTAATGGCCGCCTCGATTTTGCATTGGACTTGATGATTTCTCCGGCTAACTGGGGAACGTAATGGCCGGCATAGCTCTCGCCGGTTAAATACAGTTCGCGATGCTTGTATCGCGGGAATCGATCCATCCATCGCACTAAGAATTCGAGCGAGTCGCTCGCTGAGTAACAAAACCCCGTAAAGTTCTTGTTAATTTGCTTGGTTTGCTGAGATTAGGTCAAAGGATTGCAATGTATAGAGTGTGAAAGGGGGAGGTGGAGGAGGGGAGGGAACGACAGTTACCGGTGCGACGATCGCCTGTGTCGAACAAATCAGAAGACCTATTGGTGTAAGAGAAGCCGACGCCGGCGGGCGTTTCCAGGAAGAGAAGATTTGCTGCTGCGTTCCAGGAAAACCGATTGAGGTAGAGACTTGAGCCCGTCTTGTTGATTCTGAATGGGCCAATCTCTTCAGATGCCCCATACGCCACTGAAGAACAACCCGGCCCTGTCCCCGGGAGAAAGACGAACAGATTACAAACAATCCGGGGCAAACATATTATATATATAACAAAAAATCAAAGCTCTGTATAATTTGACACGACTCCAAGTATAATGACGGGAAGTAAAACTCGAAACTTTGTAATGGGTTGGGGTTTGGTTTGAGCTTGCTATGCCCCAATTAAAATCCAACCCCAAAACAATATAAATATCGACTTAACTCAATAGTGATCTATCTTATAAAATAAGATAATATGTGAAAAAATATTTTTTCGATGCTAACGTGAACAATCAAGTTTCGACCTCGTCGAAAGTATTGCGGAAACAATATATATAAATATCCGATACACGTAAAGGATATTTAATTCTAGATGCTAACGAGATTAAGAATCATGCAATATATA